>JAQQAC010008350.1:3916161-3978975 GCA_029783875.1 Phataginus tricuspis | reverse complement strand
TATAATATAATATAATATAATATAATATAATATAATATAATATAATACAATATAATATAACATAACATAATATAATATAATATAATATAATATTCATATAATATATGAGAGAAGGTATTTTTGTACCCTTTGTTCCTTGCTATATCTGATGAACGAATGAGTAGCTTCATGCAGGATGACTAAAGCAAAGGGGGTGTAGGATTCCCTGAAGCTGTGGGATGCACATCTCTGTATGCCCACCATCTGCTGTAACCCTGTCACATGCAGCCTGTGAGTCGAGCAGCCAGGAATTATCCCCAAGAACAACCTAGTTGTTATTTCCCCAGGATAATACTCCAAAAGCTATCTTAGCTATCTCTCTGATCTTGTCTTTCTGGACCCTAGCTTCATACTTCAGGCCCGTACCTCCGATTCTGGTCCCTTCATATCAATGACTGGTCTGGGCTCAGCTAGACTTCTCTCCCTTCCTCGCCGATCTATCACAGCCTTGCTCACCCACCATCGAGGATCACCTCTGCCATCCTGCACAGAGGAGGAGAAATAAATAGCAGCCTGCTTCATTTTCTTTTTTTAAAATATACAGCCTTCAGGGTAGTAATTTGCCACCTACAATTTTGTACTTTATAGCTAGTTCTGCAATTTAAAAAATCCCAGATATAACATGCAGAACATAAGGAGGAGAGGCTTTTTTTTTCTTTTTTTTCATTTTAATCATATTATTTTCTCCGTTCTTAAGTCAATTTTCCTCTGCTTTCTGTTGAGTTTTCTGCTTGTGTTGGGGTCTCTCTTCCCAGACCTTTTCCCTTGGGGGCTTTTTCCCATGTTAAATCTCAGAAGTGGGCGTGGAGGGCAGGCATCCGAAACACATCGCCTGCCAGCAAGTGCAGTGGTGAACACTGGGTGGAGGCCAGAGATGAAGCTGGCGTGGGCAGTGGAGCCAGAGCTAAGCTGGCTCCTGATGCTGAGAGATGAAACAAAGTCAGAGAGCCAAGAAAAAGGGCCAGATATAAACTTTTCATCATATTGAGGTTTTACTTCTGGGAACAAAAAAAAAGGATTTATTTTGAAGCCTTAGTGTCATCATTTGCTAGTAGTGTAAGGCTTGAAAGAAACTTTTACTTCTGCTGCTTTTATCTGGAGCTGATAAACTCTCTCTTTTGAACACAGCTGACAGATTCTAAGGTCCCTATGCTCCCATGACATGATCCCAGCCAACTGAGATTCATGCTTTTATGTAATCCTCTCTCCCTGAGCGTGGATAGGACTAGTCATGTACTTATCAATGCGAATTGGCAAAGATAGATGATGGAGGTCTCTCCTGTAGTTATGCTGCATTAAATAAAACTCATCTTTCTAGCACACTTGCTGTAGGGACTCTCCTTGCTGGCCTAATAAAGTAAAATGCCTTGTTGGGGAAGCCAGCAGAGCTGGGAACTGTGACAACCTCAGGGAACTGGGCAACATCTAGCAGGTGAATGACCCCCAACCTCCAGCCAGCTGCAGTCTGGGGCACTCACTCCTACATTTGCAAAGAAAATGATTCTTCCCAAAAACCTGAGGGGGTTTGAAAGCAGCTTCTTTGCCAGTCAAGCCTCCAAATGGATGAACCCCACCTGACCTTCACTGCAGTCTTATAAGACTACAATATTTATTTATTATATTGTCATAAGCAAATGTTATAAATTATAAGCAAATAAGGCAGCTAAACTGGGACTGTGCTCTCGACCCCTGAAAACTTTAAGATGATAATTTTGTGTTGTTTTAAGCCTGTAACTTTGCGGTAATATGCTACACGGCAAAAGGTAACTAGTACACTGAATTTGCAAAACCTGGTGACTTCCCCAAGCTAAAACGTTTAAAGGATACTCTGATTTTTACCAAATGAGGCCATTTCCTTTACTTTCTTAGCCCTGTTTTACGGTCCCAAGAGTTGGCAACTGCTGGTTCTTACACAAAGAGACTTTGACAATCCTGCTTGAAAGCTGAATTGGACCAGTTAGATTTTCTTCATGCAGTTAACACCAAGTAGTGCCTGAAATGTCTCAGAGACTTTTGGGAAGAGCATAAGCTGATGTGTTTACTATCATATACAACTCTATTCACATATAAGGTATTCATATTTTACTGTTATTATGATTTTCAAAATAAAAGGTACTTAAATGTCTAGTGCAGCCATTTACAATAATATGATTTTATACTTATTCCTACCAAGTTCTGTTGCTAATTCTATATTAGGTACATATATGTTTTTTAATCTTTGGTGATTAATTTATTTATATTATTAAACACTGTCTAGTGGGAATTATTTAATCAGACTCTTTCTGATGGGAAAAAACAAAGAGTCTGAGGCCCCTGAATTTAGTGAAGTATAAAAATGTGTTAATAGCAAAATGGGTTTTTAAAAATGGTGCTGAGAGCATAGAAAAATAAACTTGTAATTTTATTATGATTAGCCTTGGTAGAAACCCAAAGCCAAGTCTTCCTAATAGCGGTCACATAGTATACCTGATTTATTTAGTGTTTTAAAAATAATTATTGAGAAGTATTATTATAGCAGAGATAGGTACCACTAATAAAGACGTGACAAGGATACCATAACTTTCATCAAATATTTCACACCTAGAAGAATAAATATTATATATCCAAATATATTTGATTTAGCCTTGATTAAAATTAATGTTGAAATCAAAAGCCACATGCTTCAACTGTAAGCAAATGAAAAAAATCTTGGAAGAAACTTAGATTCTAGATCTTAAAGTATAACATTAAATAGACATACTTTTTTAATAAAGAAAAAGAACATTAACAAATACAGCTGTTATAGTGAAATCTATGATTATTCTCATAAGAAAGTTGAATTCAATCTATTTCAGTTAATAAAATTTCCAAAGACCAATGCTGAAAGACTGAAAAGATCCCTTTCACAGTTGCAGAAATTTTTGGCTTAGTACTTTGACAATAGAAGTCTTTATTATAGGGCACTAAGTATGTTAAAATATTTGTTGTAGAAAATAATATTGATTTCCTTAAACTTGTGAACTACATCATAGGAGATTGGAAGCACTGAAATATATACAAGCTGCTCTGGAAGCATGGAGGAAGGGCTTCTACAGAAAATAATTGGAGAACAGGAGACAGTTTAAGTTTTGTTTGGAGGATAACATCAGTGGAAAAGCAGAAGGAATGGCAAAAATGATGATAACAGAAATACAAAATAATGGTATACTGTGCTTTAATTAAAACATTTTATCATCAAAATTTTCTTTCAACATTTGTGATGTATGTGCAAATATTTTAGTAATACTCTTACTCTAATAAACTCGTTTTTATCTTTCAAAATAGATTACAGTGAAGATCTTTCATAAATTTTATAAGTGGTGTAAAAAACTGTAGACAAACATATTATCTAGTATTTACATAACATCCCAAAACTGGTTATTTAATGTAAGTGGACATTTTAGTTCAGTTGATAGGGCAGTCATGTATTTATTTTATTTTGCAGATATATATTTAGTAATGGCAATTTCATACTGAATTCCTTAAAGGGAGGGTGATGTGTAACAAATACTTGTGAGAGGATATGTAAATTACCCAGTCATCTCATCATGGTTACTAGAACATTGAAGGTACATACAGCACACACACTAGTGTGATGGTTAATTTTTAGTGTCAACTTGGTTGGGCCCTGGTGCCCAGATATGTGGTCTAACATTATTCTAGAGGTTTCTGTGAATACATTTCTGCTAATAAGAGATTAACATTTAAATCATTGGACTTGGAATAAAGAGGATTACCCTTACAATGTGGAGAAGCCTCATCCAGTCAGTTGAAAGCCTCACAGGAACAAAGACTGACCTCCTGTGAGAAAGAAGGAATTCTGTCAGCAGATTTCCTTTAGACTCAGCAGTAATTCTTCCCTGGGTCTCCAGCCTGCCAACCCACCCTGCATATTTTAGACTTGGCAATTCTACAATCATGTGAGTTAACTCCTTATAGTAAACTTTCTTTCATATACATACATACACATACATATATGTATATATATCCTAATAAATATATATAATGCAGATACATATTATAGCGAATATAGATACCTAATATAGATATTGATATATCTCCTAATGGTTCTGTTTCTCCAAAGAACCCTGACTAATAAAACTATCTATCATGTGAATACTTAAACACTCTAAATAATATGATCTCTTCCGGAAAAATGAAAGAACTGAATTAAATGACTTCAAAATCCCTTGTAGCCAGAATTTTTATCAGTTACAATTTAAGGTCATTTTCTCAAATAATTGTGAGATATAAGAGCTTGAATGAGCTGCATTCTATTTTCACTGTTGATCACTTACAATATAATCTTTAGCAAGTGATAAGGGGCAACAGTTGTAATTACACACAAATTCAATAATCATGGGTAGATACTCTGTTTCTAAGGAAATAAGCTTATGTCCATATGATACCAGCACAATGGACAGCGAGAGGGGAAGGAGAGAGAGAGAGGGAGAGAGATTTGGATACACAGAGTTGTTTTTCCCAAAAGTTATCACTTTATTATTTTTTTCATAGGTTTTTTTCATGAACTGACCAGAACAACTAATACTTAGTTATCATTTTAGTAAGAGTTATTGCTCTGGTTGGGCTTATATTTATTTTCAATGCTCATTTCATCTTTGCAATGTTATTTTGCCTTTAAAAGCTAATGATCTATGCAGAACTCACATGCATATATCATCAAAAGCATTTACATAGACATAGAATAATTTATTTTCTTAATAATCCATCCATGTTGGCAACTATGTTTTTTAAACAGATGGCACTATGATAAATTATCCAATATGTAGGAATCATGGCATGAATCTGGAAACTTGGCACAGATGCTTACGATGAGATGTACATGATCACACACCACTTGCACATTCAGAGAATGACAGAGCCTTCTGTTGTGAAAGACATTTATACAGTGAGGTTCCTTTTAGTAATGTTTAGTGATGTTGCTTTGCTTTAAAGGTGATACATTCTCCAGGAAATAAATTATTATATTTAGCGGTTTCATAACTTTAAGGTAAAATATTCCTAAGAGAAATTTTTTGATGGAAAAGATAAATTTAGAATATATTTATTTTGGTAAAAGGGGTTAAAAATATTCTGAGCTTAAAGGAGTTTACAAATTTAGCTTTCTGGATCTCAGTATGATTTAAATTTCCAACCACAGAGCCGTCCAGGCTGTCAGGAGAAAAATTTCATTCTGTTATATGGAGATAATATTGTTCCAAACGAAAACTAAAACTCTGATATCAAGATACATTAATTGTGATGCTATGTAGTTCTCCTTGAAGTGAAAGTAACAGACTAGCAGGAAAAATGAACCATTCAGGGAAAAAAGATATTTTATTCCAAAGGCACAGAGCTAGTCAATTTGAGTTGTAAAGAGCTTTAAGATGACATTAATAAGCAGGAAGTGACTTGGAATGTTGAATGATGGTTCCCAAGGAAGGTAGATAAATCACATGATAGAATATGAATACAAATAACTGGCAGAAACATGGATCATAACAGTATATTTCTTGGTTCTTTAATACTAAAATATTTAAATCTCTAATATTCTGATGTCTGAGTCACAACTCTGAACACAAATTTGAGTTTTGCTGATTTTATAGACGGAAAAAAGCACATAGGTCCTAACATACTGTAGGCCCTAACTTATTTATATTTACTCTCTGACTGTGTTTCTCTGTCCGTGTGTGTCTCTTATACACACACTACCATGCACATACAAACACACTTTCTAAAAATTCAATGGAGCAGATATGGGACCATAGAGAACGTCACAAATACTATTAATTATTTTCATTTCATTTTAGTCTTGATTTTTTTAAATCACACATAAGAAATTCTCATCTATCTCTGTATTTATTATTAGCAGTCATTCTTGAACTTTAGGTCTATAAACCAATGGTGATGAATTATGAACAAAATTATGTGCCACCTGTCTTTCAGTTTTATATTTCTAAACTGAATAATAACATCTTTTACTTAGTCACTTTTAAGAGTTAGGTGAACAAGGTATAAATTTGGTTGATGTACAGTAAGTTGGACTTTCTATTATAAAAATTTTAAATATCAGGGTTTTTCACTGAGACCAATGGCAATAGTATTAAAGCTGAAACTTCCAAATTCCACATTATTTAAATTTTTCCTTTGGAGACCGTAATTTGTTATTTTCCAATTAAGAGGAATATAATAATCCCTTACTGAGTGAACAAATAAGTGTGGGAGCTATTTTTAAGTCCAACAGTTTATACTCCAACTTTCATTAGGGAAATTTTTTTTTAAATATAAAGAGAAAATTAAGAGGAGATGAATTAAGATGAATTAACATGAGAAGAAGGAACTGTTTTTTTCTTCTTTCTTAATTTTTCTCTCTTTACTCTCTACTTCTCCTTATTTTTCTTATGTTAAGGTATTATGTTTAGTGGTTATAACAAAACAAGAAAACTATCAGGAGATAATCAGACCAACAGTTTTCAAAACATGGTTTGGGGTTCCCAGGGTTTCTAAGAAACCCTCTCAGGGGTTCATAAAGTCGAAACCATTTTCATGACACTGAGACCTCACTTGTCCTTTTCACACTTATTACATCATAAATGTACAGTGAAGTCTTCCAGAGGCTATCTGACGTGGCATCACAACCGGTTAAATGCCAAAGTAGATATGATAATCCAACTAGCTTTCTATTAAGATAGTAAAAATTTTCCAAACTGTTACTGCTGCTCTTCTGACTAAATTGTTTTGAGATCTACAAAATCGAGTTATTGCGCTTAAAATTATTTAAATTGACATGTAACAGGTTTATTACTAATTTAAATGAATAAATATTTCAAAAACTTCTTTAAGTTCTAGCACTAGATATTTATAGATATAACTCAAATTTGAAAAAGGCTATTTGGAATATAATTTTTAAAGGTATAGAAAAATCCAAAGTTCTGCAACTATAAGAACCTCCATCATAAATAAATCCCCAATACCTGGGATTATTGCCACTTACTACATGAATGTAAAAACTTAAAGTGACCTAAATCCCCTACTATAAGCACCTCCCTCTTCTGTTAATTAACCTATTCAATTAAAATAGGTTTATATTTTTAACATTCACATCAGTGGTAAGCACTGGGCCTAGAATGATCAATAAAACCCTGTGTCTGTCAGAGAAGCAGTTTCCTGGATTATCGTGTTCCTGAGACTAAGAAGCTGGTATCCTCTTGAGAAATTACAGCAGGTATCTGATCTGAAGCATTGTTTGCTGAATACTGCTTTTTGCATGTTTATATTAATTATTATGATGCAACTATTCTTTATCTGGAATTACAGCAATAAATCAAGGTGACTGCCATCCTACCCCTAAGATCATGTTGCCTTACTTACAGGAGGTCCAGACTGCACCTGGGTCATGCACACCGCCTTGAGAAATTTTATTATGGCAGGAATGGAAAAAGAAAGAAACAAAAATATCCTTACAATATAGGCTTTTGAGAGTCTATTTTAAAGTCAAAGCTCTTGATTTATAAAAGTTGGGCTTTGTTAAGAGAACTGAATATTTTTGGAAAGCAAAAGTGAAGGCACTTAAAGTAGCTGAAAATAAACTAATACCACAGTAAGAATGGGAGAGATAATAGGGAAAGACATGCATGCGGCTTGGCCTCAGAGCTCATATGGCATAGAATGGGTTTAGAAGACACTGAAGCCTGCAGTAAGAGATGAAACTTTTGGAGGCCATGTATGGAAAAACAAATATAGTGTTATAAACCCAGCCACACGGGTCACACCACCATCACAGAGCTACATGGGATCCACACCCCTCCTTGAGCAGGTGCTTCATGTGTCCTAGGCTGAGGTCATGCCTCTCATCATTGTCTGGAGAGGGCCTGCAGCGACAACTTCCTGCAGGTTACCCAGGAATCATCACACAGTGTCATTCTTGCGTGTGCTGCAAGATTTTTCAGCTCTCCATTCAAAATGGTCAACGTGTGTACTCCAATATTTACTTCCAGACCTCTTGTAAGCCTTTTGAATAACACCAGAGAATTTATGAAGTTACAATAATATATAAGAGAAAGACCTTAATGACTGGACTATAGAGGTATAAACATCCCAAGCCTGTTACTCTTGGGGATTTATATCTGTACTGCAGAGTTATTACCAATCCCTCAGGGAAAAAAATAGAGACCTAGTCATTTAAATCCCAGGTCGCATAACCCTTTAGGGGAAAAAATAATATCATATCAAGTGTTTCGCCTGAGGGTTTCCGCCCCAGGCAAGTTCACTCTGGATTTGAGGAGACTGCAAAATGACAACATTCTTGGGGTAAAAGAGTTTATATCCAGCTTTGTTTTCATGGTGACAGGTCAAGCACTAAAATCCCAATCACCTCAGCATAAGTCTGCATGTAGCAAGGCAGTCTCTGTCTCTGGGCCTCTCCACCACCTCACAGCCTCACAACCCCAAAGCACTGGACAGAGCTCTTTATATAGAGTCAGTAATAACTAATTGCCCACACGTGTGCAAGCCTGTGCCTGCCAGCACTGCACATGCACAGTGGGCAAGGAGACCAGGGTCAGGTGAGAATCCTGGCCATGGAACTTCCATTTTCTCTACACCAGAGAAGAAACAGATTATTCAGGTAAAGAAAGAAAGAAAAAAAAAAGAACAGAAAAAGAAAGGCTTAGAAAATAATAACCTTTTAAGATTCTGTGGATAAAATGAGAGTTCCTGTGGCCAGAATTCTCACCTGGCCCTGGTTGATTAGCTCACTGCACACCTGTGGGCAATACATGGCTGTTGACTCTATATAAAGAGCTCCACCCAGTGCTGTGCATGCAATATGGTGGTCTGGCTGCAGGGCTGCAGGAGAGCAGAGACTGGAGTGGTGGCAGTGCAGAGGACAGGCCCAGAGGACAGCTGTGCAGGATGACTGTGCAGACAGAGGGGCCCAGAGGCAGAGACTGGCTTGCTGCATACAGACTCGCTCTGAGTGAATGAGATTTTAGTGACTGACCTGCCACCGTGGAAATAAAGTTGGGTGGGTATAACCCTTTCACCCCAAGAACGTTTTGCTGTCAATTTCTTTGGTCACATTGAATCCATAGTGAACTTGCCCGGGGCTGAAACCCATTGGCAAGACAGATTCTTTCTTGGATTTTGAGCTTTCAAAATATAGAACCTCCTTTCAGGTACAGAATATACATTTCCACAGCTCAATCCCTAAGTGTTCTAGAGAATATTTGAAGATGTTATAATTTGTGGGAAAAGATGGATCTCTTTATACAGGCCAGAAAGAGAGCGTACAGCTGTGAATGTGACACTAAGTCACTTTGGAGGCCTCTTGGAAAGCCAGAGAAGAGTCTTGTCATTATTTAGGATGTGAGAACACCTGCATCCCTCTTGAATCAGATGCATCTGTGACTCACAACTGGATAATGACCCACAACCACTCCAAGAAAGTTCTGCCTGTGCTGTTGATAAAGCCCCTAGGAAGGGCTCACCGCAGGCCTACTGAAACAGAACTCTGGGAGTAGTGCCCAGAAATCTTCTCTAACAATCACTTTCAGGTGATTCCAATTCACAATCACTTTGAGAATCACTGTTCTAGGGTCAGACGTAATGTTCTCTAGTGTTCAGATGTTGGAGAGATGACAAGTGATAGAAAAATTTACATTGAGAATATCTGGCTTTTAACTTCTGGTAAGAAATGGCATCCTTAGTCTTTTTGGGGAAACAATGTTTTACTGGGATTAGATGAAATTGAGTAATATTTTTGCAGATTAAATGTCTTGCCAATGAGTTTCAGCCCTGGGCAAGTTCACTATGGATTCAATATGACCAAAGAAATGACAGTAGAATGTTCTTGGAGTGAAAGGGTTATACCCAACTTTATTTCCACGGTGGCAGGTCAGTCACTAAAATCCTGTTTACTCAGAGTGAGTCTGCATGCAGCAAGCCGGTTCCTGCCTCTGAGCCTTTCTACCCACACAGCCATCCTCTGGGCCTCTGTCCTCAGCGCTGCCACCACTCCAGCCTCTGCTCTGCTCTCCTGCAGCCATGCAGCCATGCCACTGTGTTGCCCAGAGCCCTGGGCAGAGCTCTTTATATACAGTCAATAACAATGTATTGCCCACAGGTGTGTAGTGAGCCAGTCAACCAGGACCAGGTGAGAATCCTGGCCACAGGAACTTTCACTTTATCCCCACTCCACCCCTCCAGGACTCTTGCCTCTCAGTCGATGTGCCCTCAGTCCTCTGCGGTGGTCCCTGTGCAAGGAAGCTGGAACACTGTAACCAAATTCCATAATCTATTACAATATATAAATTACAACAAATTATAATAACCCTCAAGCCTGAGGAGATCCACTGCCACTAAGTGGTCATCCTGGCTGTATTCAAACCAGTTCTACTCAAATGAGTTAACCAAAAAGACCATGGGTGGGCCTTACAATACCCACCTTCTCCAGCCTCTCCAGCAAAAAGTCTTGCAGACACACAGGCCGATCTGTGGCTTTATCTCTGCCTCTGCTTCGTCCTCAGGGGCCGGAACCAGTGCTCCGGTCTCAGTTGTGGCCACAGCTCCACTCATCCAATTTCTTTCTGTCTGCACCTGCCTTTTCAAATCAACCCACATGAGGACCCATCCTCGTGACCTTCACACGGCCCTTTAAATTCTTCCTTCGAGAAGCAGACCGTGTTTCTTTTTGTACTTGAGCCTGAGGATAGAGGCAAAGCGTGGAGAGCTCCACAACCTGAGGAGGGGCTGCACCTCTCCTGCACGAACCCATGGGTGCCGAGTCCTTCTGGCTTCCCACCAGCTTTCAACTAGGTAGGATCTCAACCAAGGAGGAGCTGATGCCTCCGGCACCTGCAGGCCCTCCATCCCCACCTGTTCGTCAAACCTCCGCTCCTCCATTTCTGGGGCTGGCGGCTCCACTGCATCCTTCCCCTGCCCCCCGGCACCTGGCAGCCTGCGCTCTCGGGCAGCTCCTCCTCGTGCTGCTTCCTCTCGGGCCACCGCGACACCCTTTACTATTTCCACAGCACTTCAGAGTGACGCCATTTCAGTCAGCAACAAATTTTCTTTCTCTTGGGGTAAACCTCAGTCCTCCAACCCTTCACAGGACCACATGTCCCCTGGGGACACTCGAATGTCTCCCTGTCCATGTGTGCAGCCTGCTGAAACACTCCTTCCATGAGGAAAGCCTGTTCTTTTTCCTCGGTCACCAGTGAATCCTGCTGACTATGCCAATTGTCTTGACAATAGGTTTCAGCCCTGTGCAAGTTCACTATGGATTCAGTGTGACCAAAGAAATGACATTGGAATGTCCTTGGGGTGAAAGGGTTATACCCAACTTTATTCCCACAGTGGCAGGTCAGTCACTAGAGTCCCATTTACTCAGAGTGAGTCTGCATGCCTCATGCCAGTCCGCCTCTGGGCCTCTCTACCTGTACAGCCATCCTCTGGGCCTCTCTGCCAGCACAGCCATCCCAGTCTCTGTCCTCAGGGCTGCCACCACTCCAGCTTAGAATAAATACTGACTGAGCGGCCACTGTGGGAATAAAGTTGGATATAAACCTTTCACCCCAAGAATGTTCCACTGTCATTTTTTGGTCTCACTGAATCCATAGTGAACTTGCCTGGGGTTGAAACCCACTGGCAAGACATAGCAGCTTGACAATTACAGGCAGAAGGGAGCTGGAGATGGTCTCACAGGGATTTATCTCAGAGCTGGCTTGAAGCATGCAAGAGCTACAGAAGCTTTCAATTACTGTGGTTATATGGCAATGCTGAGAACTGGTGACCTGCAAGGTGCCCAAAATTGAACTAAGACAGCAGCAGAATCTGGTAACTGTGACCCAAAGCTGTGGGGAGATACCCAGTCATCACCGGTGTGTACCAGCCTTATGGTCTAACACCAGGCTGACCTGGGTGTACCCAAGCATCAGTTCATGTGTAACTGTCAGGACAGAGACCAGTGAAGACAAGAATGTGCGTATGGACAATGCCTGCCATGGAGATTAGAACCAAGGTATCAAACTGGAAAGCCATGGTGAAAAGAGACACTTTGAAGCAGAAAATAGACCTAATAATATGTTTAAGCTCTATATTGACTGAGTATTTAAGTGAAAACAACTATTTTAAACCAACAGAGATCAAATTACAATTACTAAGCAAATGTGAAGTCTACCCCTCTGTCACCACCGTCAGCAGGAATGTATGCTCCAGGAGTCAGTGAGGTCAGTTATAGATAACAAAGTCGTATTTCCAGAGTTAAAATATGTAACTAAACACAGAAGAAGTTAGGATCTGTGGGCTTCTCTTTTCCAATAATCTTCTTGGATCTTCCAAGAAAAGTCCTCCCTTGCAGCAAGGGAGGCACTTTGACAACATCTCAGATAAGTATATCAATTTTTTGTCCAAAGCAATATTATATTTGCACGTAAGTAAATGCACACTCTTTATCTGAAATAACAGTTTACAGGCAATCATGCATTGTATAAAAGCAGCAATAAATTGTATTTGTTGAAGTAGATTTTTCACTGTCATACCAGCATCTTTTCAAATAAATTTGAGAAGAAGCTACAATAATCAAACAGTTTCCCAGGAATAGTTTTGAAAAAGTCAGTAGAACTTATTTACCAAAGCTAAGCTGAGAAACCTGACGTGTTTTTTTTTCAAATATTGGCATCCATTCTAAGGCCATTAGATATAGCTTATAGCCAAAGTGTGAGGGCAAACAATTCAAAATATGCTATATAAAAAGATGCCAAATGAAACAATACGTGCCTCCTATGAAATAAAACTTATTTATAAAAGCCATTCTTTGTGAACAGATAACTCATGTTGACAGCTCATGAATTCCAGAATCTTCAGGCAACACGTCTATTGGCTATTCTCTCTAGTCCAGGTTTATAATGTTAATTGATTATCACAGGAAGGTAGCTAAGGATATGCATTTAAAATAAAGAGTTTGGAAAATTTTGTATTTGCAGTGGCAGACAACAAAGGGCTTTAAAATGTTACACGAACCTTTAGATGTGTAGACAAGTAAAGGGGACTAAGCACTAAAGGAAAGAGTCCAGAAAAACATGCCTGGTCATATGATTAAGATTATAGCCACATCCTATAAGCAAAAGTTTCCAAATGGTGCACACTTAAAAACTGCAGCCCTCAATCTATTGAAAGGGCTTCTTCATTCAGGCCTGCAAACCCAGCAGGTTGTGTTGATTTGTCTGTCGTCCGTTCTGGTAGGTGACATTGGTCTTGAGCACTAATCAATCGATGTCTCCGTGCCATCTGGCATTCTGCTGCTAAGCACGGCTGCAACGCTGTACGGTGAAGGGTGAGTGGCCGGAAGCAGGGCTCGGTTCCTCACATGTCACAGTCCAGAATACACGGTCAATAAATCCTTTGTATGCGGCTCTGATTCTACTAGGTGAAGAAATGTCTTGGCAATGCATCGAAGAAAGTATGATGCAGATTAATCACTCCAATGGGGTTTTGAAGATCTCACTTTGTTTATAGACTGACCTCTTAAGGGTATTGCTCTTTACTTGGATTGAATATATATGTTGTTAACAGCTGTATCATTACATAAAAAAGATGTTACTGAAACTCTAAGTTAATATTTGCTCATCACTTGATATGTGTATATTTCTCATTGACTCATTTTCACCTATCAGTAGGGGCCTATATAATTTGTCTTGAAGTTTCGAGAGGGAAAGCAGCACTATTAATAATTATAGGCATATGCCTGAAGTATCCCAGACAAATACAGTACAATCTGCAATTGGAGACAGCTGAGTCCCATTAGATATTGGGAAATTCAAGTAAAAACTTAAGTTCTCATCAGAATGTTCTCAAAATATTACTAGTGCTTTGCTCTCAAAACATCATGAATGATCAGTTGTTGCTAAGCTTGGGTATGGTGAAATTCTACACAAGTCTTCCTCAAAATCAAGAGAAGCAAATTGTTGATTTCAGATATAGTTATTAATGTATAAGAGCTGTAATCATGGTGTACCTATGCATTCCATGAAGTCTCTCTTTGCCACTGTATCTCACAAGTACTGCAGTCAGCATAACCCACCTTAGCAATGTTCATGACTAGTTCAAGAGTTTTATCTGGCATTTGATATTCCAAATCTTCTATTACATTCCTTAGACAAAAGAGGCATGTCTAACCTTCAAATAAATTGCTTCACTGAGTGTATCCAGCTGGAATCGAACTGGTCCAGAAAACACCTTGGGGAAACACACTGACAAATCCCTGTAGTAGATAATCACCTGTAACAGATGAATGGTTTCAAAGCTATCCCCAGTCATGATAAATATTTCTTATTTTCAAAAAAGTGTACTTTCTCTTTTTCAAAATGAAACTCTTAGAGAAATAGGTACAGTGTACATTTAAAACAGTGTTGAGAAAAATGATCTATATGTTTCATCCATTCATTTATACACTGAATCAGCTATCAAATTTTTGTACAGTATCGACTATGTGTCAAGGAATTTACAAGATGCTGTGAATAGAAAGATAAACAAAATGACGTACATTTTATAAACTCAAATATAAGAGGGTGACACAAGAAAGTTAATACTTCAGGAACTATGGTAAGGTATTCACGCTAAAGTCACCCCTCTCTTTTTTCTCTACTTAGACTAGCCTATGGACAGGTTTAAGCTGAAGTAATCACCGAGTACGACACTCACTTAAAAATGACCATGGGAGTGATGCAGATCAAAAGGAGGAGAAATAGAAACAGGGCTGGTCATCCATCCTTCCGTTTTCAAATCCTTGCTTCAAAATTAATGCATTCCTGTGACAGGGCCATCCTTCCTCAGGGTCACTGTGACTGCCCTGAACTGTGCTTTTGTTTGCTCTTGTGCTCTGACATTGCTACTTTTAAAAATCCTCCACTGACAGGCTATTATAACAGAAGCAGGGGCATCTGTCACTTTAAGACCAAGTGAGAAGAACTGGGAGCCTGATCATTATTGCACTATAATTTATTGTGCTTGGGGAAACAGATCAAAATGTTTTCTGGTTATTTTAAAACTATGAAGTAGAACTACATTAACAATATGATCATTTACTACATGCTTTTCCATACATCAATTCAGGTGATTTTTCCCAAAATTTAATAAAGTACATGACACAGAAATACATATTCTCTCTTGAGGGCCCTTCGTGTCTTTTTTATGTCTGCTGATACAGATTTATATACAGTTCTATATCCAGAGTTTTAACAATTACTGCATTTAAAAAATTAGATTACATATTATCTATGTGTAGAAGAATACTTTGTAAGGTCTACAGATGGATCATCCTTTAAAGTCATGTGTCTTGGAATTTGTAGCACTAATCTATGTCTTACGTCATGTTGGTCATTTAAGCAGAGCCAGAAACCTGACAGCAGAATAGTGAGTATACAGGAAAGGACTAAAGTACCATCTGATGGGTTTAAAGAGGAAGTCAAAGGTAGAACCATTACTTGAAGGCAGCAAATTATCATAATATAAGGTTTCTCATGGTCATCAAAATAAACTTCTCCATATTTGAGAATATGCCCTGAATAAATTTTCTTTGTTTGGTAAAATCATTATGTGAATGTAATCACCAAATATGAACAGGCTAAAAACAGTATTGAGATACAGACTGTACTAAGACACAGCAAGATTAATTAATAGGTTCCTGATTATATTTGGTAAGTGCAGTAATGCACCAGCAATCCAATGCTTAGCTAAATGTCAGACTATTTTGGCATTTTTGGCATTACATTTGTGATCCGGTTGCAAAACAGAGGTGACTCTCAGCAGTTCATAATTTCTGCATTGTAGTGTTTGACTCTATTTCTCCCTTCTCTCCCAGAAATAAGATTTAAATGTTGGCATTTGCAAAATCATCCTGCTGTAATAAAAAGAAAGTTTCAAAGGAAAAGCAGACAAAGAGGTAACTGATAATATTGCAAAGAGGATAAAAGGAAAGAAGACCTGGATGACAGATTGCCAGGGATTGAAAAGAAAAAAAGCTGTGGAGAGATTACTGTCGGAGCAAAGCCAAGATCCTGCTGGGGAAAGTGCCACTGGTTGCTCTTCCTAGCTCTTGTCTCAGAAGTCACAGTTTGACTCCAAAATGTAAATTAGAAAACTTTTCAAGTCATAGAACGGAAAAAGAAAGATGTTACATTTTCCTGCCTCACAAATATAGTAGCACAACTATTTTATTTTATACTACATAAACATACATATCTCTGATTTTTTTTTCCCATCTTGGGCTGCATACTTTTGCAGCCAGTGTCTCTCTATTACACAAACATACACACACACACACACACACACACACACACACACACACACTTGCTTCGGAATCATTGAAAACAGTGTAAATTGACCCCAAAAATATCCTTTGTGATATTCAAACTCATTCATGGTCAGTACCATGCACTACATATGATTATGCCCCTTATATAATTCGGCTGTCCCGTTTTGCACAAAACTCTTCTTTGCTGTTTCAGTGAAATGAACAGGCCAGAATGTTCCACTTTCCAGAGTTGTCTGGTTACTTCATTGTAATAAAATTGAGCTTTTTTATTTATTTTCTTTATTTTACATAAAATATAAGTCATATCTTAAAGATTGATTATAAAAGATTGAATTTAATTTTTTTCAGGTAGACTTGGTGCTGTTGCATGCCTGATATTCCATCTATCTCCACCATCCACTATGCTAAATTTGACATTCTGCTTAAGTTATGAAATTCTCAATGCAATCTTATGGCATTTCAAGTGAATGTCAAATATTCATTTCTCCATAAATTACATACCTAATGATTTTAATACCAATTGTTAATTTTTGTCTGACTCACTATTTTCATCAGGGTGAGAAGTTTTTGTTTCAAGTATATTATTCCTTCTACATCTATTAGTTGTCCTTCTTAAGACAACAGCCCCTCAGTAACAGGCTGTTTAGTTTTTTTAATTTATCAAACTGCTGATTGAAATAAGTGATCAAATTCACTTACAGAGAGAAGGTGATTTCCATAATCTTATGGGAAGAGTGTTTCTGGACAAAGGAGCATGTTGCCTGCAAGTAGCACTAAAATAATTCAGAACAGAAAAATAGGCAAATATAGGTACATACATGTATATGTGTTACCATATACACACATGTAAGGAAATAGAGAATAATATTGAAAATGGATCAAAATATTAATGTGAATCTGGGTAAAGGTATATGAGGATTATTTGCACTGTTTTGAAACTTCCTCATAAATTTGAAATTTTATCTATATAAGAAGTTCATTTCTAGAAACTAATAAATGTAGGAAAATATGGTTGATCGTAGTAATAATCAAATGAATTAAACATAAAGTCATATTTTATTAAGTGAAACAAAAAAATGGGAAATATATAATAATCAATTGTCTTTTTAGCATAAAGGAGACATTTCTTGGATTGCCATTGGAGTCCATAAATTGATAATATTTTGTGGAGGTGATTGGTTATATGCGTCTTAGCCATAAAGAGTACATTCCTTTTGAGCCATTCTGATTTAAGTAATTATTCTATGAAAAATAAATGTATAAGATATTTATAATTGTCATGTTCATTTTTATATTGCTATTCCTATGATAAATTTGGAACCATCTACCTTTACTACAAAAGTCAGTTAGATAAATTATAGTACATGCATAAAAATGGTTAATATACAGGCAGTAAAATTAAGTTGGAGAAAAATATTTGATAGCATCAGGTATATGAAAGTAGACTACAAAATATATTTGACACATTTCCAAAGTAGCTTAAAACTAAAAATTTAAAAGCACACAAAGAAACAGGATAAAAGAGATGAACCATATACATGACAGGATAAGTTATCTGAGGAGCCAGGCCCCAAGGATTCTGCCTCGTAGAGAGTGTGGTGCACGAATGTCCCTGATCAGTCTCACACCGGAGGTTCGTTTCAAACCTCCCATCCCAGGTTGACCACAGCCAAAGCCCAAGGATTTGGCCCAGGAACTGGATTTTAAAAAGCACTCATACTGACTTGGTGGCATGTTAGTGAACTGTTTTTCTAAAAGTAGAACTCCAAGATTAATCGGATGTTTGGTCAGAGTGAATTTAAGCCAATTCAGTAAGTCTGATTATAAACAAAAGAGGAGGCTGCTTCTCTTGCGCTCCTTCTTCATGTTTAAAAAAAATGAGTTTTTCTTTCTTTGCTCAAGTCCTGTGTAATTTAGTTTCAGAGTTTATGTCCTTATTTTGCTCCTTTTGTATTTGGAGCTTTCATGAAAATTGATTTGAGACCACACTTCCTCAGAGGCTGTGGCTTTGTCTTAATTTCAATCATCTTCTTAGAGTCTAGACTCTGACCACATTGTTGATGCCTGTAAACCTCTTTGCAGAACTCCTTCGCAGAAACTTCCTATGTCCCCATATAAATAGCACAGGGATTTTTCAGTTCCCCATCACTCACTTTCCCTTAACTCCAAAAGATATTTGTTTTACCTCTTATGATACCATAAGAAGTGTTATGCAGAAGGACAGATATGAGCAGAATGAAAAGAGGGTAGGGCTCACCAGGAACGCAGGGAGTTAATCAAGTAAGACCAGAGAGCCAGAGATTAACTCAGAGGATTAATTAAATGAAGCCACAGAGACCAAGAATGACTTGAGGTCAAAGGCACTGCCCAGATGACAAAAATTCCCCAGATAAAAATGTCAGAAGCCCATGTCTTCAATCCTCCAATTTGATCAAACCCCCAAGGCCTAAGAAAGTCTATCAAGGACTGCTCTACCCTGCCAAAAACCCCATAAAAAGGAGTCTCACAGTAAGGGACCTGCCTTTGTCTACCTTGTCTCTGGCCCACTCCTCCCTTGGAGTGTATTCAGATAAACCGGCCTTTATCTACCTTGACTAGCCCACTCCTCCTTTAGTGTGTATTCAAATAAAACTTTCATCCTTCACTACTGTGTCTCTGCCCTTCGGTTCTTTGTTGTGGTGGGACAAGAGCCAAGGAGAACAAGCTCAGCCCCCAACGGAAGTCCCCACAGACACACTGTATCTGCTTCCACCATACTCTTAAGTCTGGGCCCATTCCTAAAATCTGTCAAGAAATATACCTTTTCAACACATGCCACATCTAGATATGAATGTCTAGTTTCAGCTCTAGAGACCTGTTCAGAGTTATTCTGATCAAGAAAAGTTGCCTCTTTGACAGAATTGTTGGAATCTAATTCTTATTCAGTAGCTTATGGAGGGTTTCAAAAGACTGCCAAAAAAAAAAAAAAAGAAACTACTTTGTACTAGTCAAGTTCCAGTATACCACTTCTAGGAAGATAAATTAAGAAAATAAACAAAAGTTGCACATAAATATCCATATACAAAAACACCAATTGTAATAGTGTTTGTATAAAAGCTATTAGAAAATATTTTTATTACCTGCATGATTCTTGGCAAGTTACTTAAACCCTTTGTGGCTAAATTTCCTCAACCTGGAATAGGGATAATAGTACTTACTTAGAAGGTGGTTTTGAGTTTAAATGAGTAAATATATTCAAAGTGCTTAGAACAGTGTTTTCAAATGGTAGTTATTAGCTAAATTATTGTCATCATATAAGCAACAAATGCTGTAATATATTATGGTATAATCATTGATAATATATCACTCAGTCATTAAAATATTTAGTGAAAATTAATACCATGAAATAAATGTAAAAACCAGAAACAAAATTAAAACAACCTATTTAACTATTGTTATATATAAATTTGTAACTTTGATAACTATGCATAGTGAAAAAACGTGAATAGAATACATCAAATGATGGTTTTTATCTCTGTGATTTGTAAAAAGTAGAAATATACATTTTGTAATCCATATTTTCTTTAGAGAAGACATTGTTCCTGTAAAAAAAAGGTATTAATAAAAGGTTAGGGGCTGAGAGGCCAGGTTCCTGTCACCTCGGGCTGCGGGACCCCCTCCTCTAGCACCCGCGGTGGTCCCAGGGGCTTGAGTCCGGTGGGGGCGGCGAGGAAGACCGGAGGGGTCCCCGGGCCCGGGGCCATGGAACTGTGCGAGCCTGGTACCAGCCCCAGATAGAGCGCGGAGAGCAGAGGGCCGGGCCGTGCGGCGCGGGGACTCGCAGGCCCCCAAGACCGCGGAGGGGGAGCCGACACTGATCCTGCCCCGGCCTTGGAGGGATTCCCGGACCCCCTCCCTGCGGCTCGCCGACTTCCCTCCGTGACCAAATTTTCTCCCTATGCCTTCTCAAGGATTGATCTCCAGCTCTAGAACTCGCCTTCTGGCAGACATTCTCGGTTTGTTTTGGGAGATACCTTCTTTTGCTCCAACCCACATCCCCTTTCCTTGACCCCTTCCAGCCAAACGTTCTCGATGACTGAATGGAGTTTTGAGTTGGACTTTTGTGTCCCTTATGGAGTCGGGGATGATCCCATAGCACTGGGGGTGGGGTGGGGGTGTTACTGTAAAATGCAAGTTGGATAAAAGGAGGACCTCTTGCCAAGGGCTCCAATGAGTGGCACACAGTCTACTATCACCGACAGGTTTCCCCTCGAAAAACTTGTAAGGCATGGAAGTATTTTGAACCAAGAGTCACCAACAGATAAGAAGCAGAAAGTTGAGCGCAGTGTATCACATGATTTTGATCCCACAGGTCTTGTGCAACGTTGTGTCACCATCCAGAAGGATGACAATGGATTTGGGCTGATGGTGAGTGGAGACAATCCGGTGTTCGTACAGTCTGTCAAAGAAGATGGAGCAGCCATGCGGGCTGGAGTACAGGCAGGTGATCGAATCATCAAGGTGAATGGAACTCTGGTGACTCATTCAAATCGTTTGGAAGTGGTAAAGCTAATCAGATCTGGTTCCTATGTAACTCTCACTGTTCAGGGGTGCCCACCTGGGTCGCCCCAGATTCCACTTGCTGATTCTGAAGTAGAGTCATCAGTCATTGGACATATGTCTCCCATCATGACATCCCCTCATTCACCTGGAGCATCTGTGAATATGGAGAGAATTACTAGTCCTGTGCTCATGGGGGAGAAAAACAATGTGGTTCATGACCAGAAAGTAGACATTCTTAGAAAAATGTTACAGAAAGAACAGGAACAGCTACAGTTATTGCAGGAAGATTACAACCGCACACCTGCCCAAAGGTGGCTAAAAGAGATCCAAGAGGCCAAGAAACACGTCCCTCAGCTGCAGGAGCAGCTGTCCAAAGTCACAGGCTCTGCTCAGGATGGAGCTGTTAGTTACATCCTCCAAGCCTTTGGGTGAAGCACTAGCAGTTGGTGAGGTAGAAGCAGATCCTGGCGATGGACTAGGCCGAACTGACTATAGCAGTGGAGGCGCTTCTCGGCCCAGTGGTGATGCGGACACAGAGAGAATGCGTGACAGAGGGCCTGCCCGTGAGCCCTCTGGGGTTAGCCACGCCCCAGGGTGCCCAGAACGGGACCAGTTCTCCACAGTCCGGCAGCTGACTAGTCTGTCAGTGAGAGAACATTCTCTCGCTCTGCTCTCCTCACTATTAGAAATTCAATTTTGATTCAGAACAAAAACCAAACGTATAGAGCTTCGGGTGTAGGGTATGAAATTTTACTTAGGCTTAAGAAAAAGAGAAAATTAAATGTATTTATTTGACTTCATTCCGTATTTGAAAGCACATTTAACCTTTTATTTTGCCATGTTTTGCTTTAATTGAGTAGTGAGAGTTTTAGTACACCCAAGGCAAGTTGCTCCTGAAGCAGAGAGTTCAGGATGGGCTATTAGGAGGTTGGGTAGAGAGAGGAAGAAGAGGAGGAAAAGAAGCAGGGGAGAGGAGCATCCAGCTTCCCTAAGCTGTATTCCAGGCCCTCTGCTGTCTAGTGGGCTGCTGCTTTGAGGGTCACCTCAAAGGCATAGGATGCCTATGGCTCCTATGCGCTGTGTGCTGCCCAGGTGGGCAGAGAGCAGGTGGGCTTCCTCCTGCCTGAGGCAAGCACCTCTTCTGTGTTGCTGGGCTCAACCCCTAATTAACAGAAATCTTCAGTGTACTAAATAACAGGTACTTGAAAATGGGTGTGTTTTCTTCTATTGTCTTCTTTTCTATTGAGGGTTGGGATTTGGGAGGTAGAGGAAAGCAAATTTTATTTTCTTGACTATAAATTTGTTATTCGTGGTATTGTTTCATTTTTGTAATTATGCATTAGATTTCAGCACTTTTGTAAAATTATCCCTACAGATTGAGCAGAAAGTAAAAGCAAACAAGTGGAGATACTTCGGATGGTGGCAGGGGTGGGGGTTGCTGAGGAAGAGTGGGATGGGAGCAGGTAAACAGTTTGTTTTGGGCAGGTTATCTTTGAAATAAAATAAATAAATAAAAGGTTAGGGCATTTTTGTAGCATCAATATGCCTAAGGAAGAATAATGTATAATATAGGATTGCTGTGTCCCATTGTCTCAAATCTTGCTGAATGCTGCTGTCTAGAAAACAATTAGCTCAGTGATAACTAAGTTACAATACAACCTTTAAATCAAAAAGTCACTATGATAGGTTAACTGAAACTAGTCATAGGTAAGAGTCAAGTCTAATGGTTGTCTTGCCCAAGATCCAGCATATATGGTTGCAAAAAATGAGCAATGTTAATACTATGTCAAGTACCTTGTAACATTTCAGTGTCACAAGACATACTCAACATTGAAAATGATGATCATTAACCATCAAAGATGTCATGTAACAGGAAACAGGTACCTAACCCTGAAACGCTCACTGTGTGAGCCCCACTGTTATGGGTTGAATTCGTTCCCCTTGGTTCTGTTCCCTTCCACAACAAAAAATTGAAAGGCATTAGTGAAGCACAGTTTGAGTTTCATTTGAATACACTTCAAGGGAGGAGCGGGCCAGAGTCAAGGTAGACAAAGGCCCCGAACTTTTAGGGGAGGGCCTATATATCACCACCTAGTTGAGAAGCACTTCCTTTGATTGATGGGGCGAGGTTATTTGATTGACAGCTCTAGTACGACCCCCACTCCTCTTGGTGCACATGTCTTTTCCCAAAATGCACATGAGGGCAGAGGGAGCAAAACCACAATTTTATTTTAATGAGATTATGAGGAGGTGTGGTTTGCGCAGTTTTTAGTTTTGTCCGGTTGTGCCTGCTTTGGGACCTGGTTGGGACCAGTTTGGCTTGTCTGGATAGGCATGAGGTTATCTCCCTGCAAAGCCTCTGTTGTTTTTATGTGGGACCCCCTATCTGGCCAGACTTTGGACAGTTTTTTCCCTTGAATGTCATCTTCCCCTTCCGCAGCTGCTCATGTCTATCTTTCTACCTAAGATTACCATCCTCTCAGTGAATATATGTGAAAAAATGCTGACATCTGTTGAGTAAATGGAAATTTTCCACCAGAATTTCTCCCCTGGCCTTGATAGCGATATGCACCTAAGGGCCTGTCTGCCCATCAATAGGATGTTTACCATGGCAGAGCTGCCAGTCGATCCACAGTAAGGGGTAGAGAGTAATGGCCATTCTCTACTCCCCTCTGTTCCTGGTATATAATTGGTCAGGTGCCCACCAGTCACCGGGGACCTACCCTTGGAGTTCCTCTCAGGGAAAGGAGCAGGGGGAAGGGGAGCACATGCCTTGGTGGAAGTGTCAGATTTGGGGAGCAGAGCTAAGCTACAGGGGATGCAGAACGCCCCACAGCTGGAGAGGGAGGACTTGGGAGCACACTGAGAGAGAGACAGAGCTGTGAGAAATAAAAACCCTTTCCCCAACATCTTACCCTCGTTTTCTTTCAGTCTCAGTGGATTCATAGAGAACTTGCCCTGGGCAGGGAATTGCCTTCCTTCTGGAGCCATAACATTACAGAAGTACAACAGTGGCTGTATTTTGGGCCCCATAAGAAGAAACCCTCAAATAAGACAGGAATAAGAAATGCACTGAAATAACGCATCAAATAATGTGGCATAGAAATGAAAGAAGATGATCTGAAGAGGCAATAGCTAATGGTCATGGTTCACTGAAGCAAAAATACTGAGCAGAAAAAAAAATTGCCAGGTTTTGTAATCAATTGAGGTTGCTAGTCAGCCAATTTAAATGTGCTAAAAACAAAAATCTGCTTGTAACTGATTATTTTATTGTTTAGCTTCCTGTTTAAAGATCTAAATGAAATATGTGTCTATATGTGATATATTTTACATGGTGGTGCGTGGCTATTAGGAGCATGCAAATCGTCTGCTGAATTTATTAACATCAAAAACATCCCTCAATAATAGCAGGATTTGAGAATAAGACCAACCACATGGTGGTACAGAAAACAATGCAGTGAAACTGTGGTGATGAGAAGAATTTTGACATTTGAATAAAACATCACATATATTAAACCAGTGAACTCTCTTTCAAGTAGAATGACTAGATTTTAAATAGAAATGCCATTACTTTACAAACCATTGCAAAAACTGCCAGTGTGCTTACCTTTTAAAAAGCCTTTTCTTTGGGGTATTTTTTTTTTTATTAACATATAGTTGATATACAACTTTATATTGGTTTGAGGTATATGACCTAGTGATTCAACAAATTATATACATTATGAAGTGCTCACCATGATAAGGTGGTCACCATATGACATTACCACAATATTTTTGACTATATTCCCTTTGTTGTACTTTTCATCTCCATGACCTAACTCGTTTTACAATTCAAAGTCTGTACATCTTTATTTTTACCTTCACCTATTTCTCTCTTCCGCTGACCCACTTCCCTAGGGCAACCACCAGTTTGTTCTCGGTATTTATTAGAATAGTTCTACCTTTGTTAGGCAGGAAATAGATATTAGCAGGTGGAGGGACAATAAGACCAGTAAATCCTACTAAATGGGACTCAAAGAGTTAATCAGATAAGACCAGAGAACCAGAAAGGAGACACAGAGTTAGTGAGTCCTCTCTGGACCCGAGCCCTCTGAAGGTGAGTTCATTCCACATGCTCTGAATCTGGGCTGACCTTGAGAATTGTTCTAGCTAATGGAATGCAGGTGAGATGGGCAGAGACATGGGACAAGTATCATAATTAATTTTCCTAAAACTGCCAAGATATAAATAGCATAGTAGGAACAGGAGGGACTTATCTTAAGGCTAAGATTCCATTTTAAAAGCAGAGAGGTGGGAAGTTATATTCCTAACATATTCTTTGGTAATCAGCCAATAGACTGTCGTAAGGCAAGGCAAGCAGTCTTCACTGATATATTCCTGGTGCTTTGGGGTAACTACTCTCTTAGAGAGGAACAAGATCAATAAAATCCTTGTGTTAAGTTTATCTCACAGAATCGTCTGGAGGACTGACTATGGATGCTGACACAGTGTCCCTCGCTGGAGACGGGCATCATGAGACCACATGGCAAGTCTACTCCCCCCGTCCCTGACCCTTTATCCCATTCTTGAAAGCCTTAAAAGACAGAATCCTAAGCCCTTAAAGGCACTTCCTCTCTGAGGTTGCCCATAATCTCCTTTTTTGACTGTGCACCTTTTTGCCTTAAATAAACTTCTTGCTGCTCACCTAATTATGTTCTATCTCTGTGCTTTTCCAGTAGTAAGTGTCTTTGTTACTTTGCTATTTCATTCTATTTTCCAGGCTTAAGCACAAGTCTTCACTCTGTCTCCGTCCTACTTCAGATAAGTGAATGAGCTGCTGAGAGCTCCGATCTGGGCTCACAAGTTCCCGTCGCCTGGGTGGCCTGGATTGAGCTGCAGCTATACGATCTTGCTCCTTAATAGCCTGCCTGAAAATCTCCTTTATTTGTTTTGGGAAGTCCTCAAAACATAATATCACTCTATCCGGTGCTCTGCAGCTCCCCCAAATCCTGCGGTGATTGGGACTTAGTTCCCACACCATGCAGATCCAAGCGGACACTGGATGCCAGGTGACACTGGCTTCAGAAGTTGTCAGGGGATGTGCCCTATGCTGAGCAGGAGTTCGGTGTGCTTTTCTTTTCTCCCTCTGCTCTTCCTTACTCCCTGCGAGGCAGCTGCCAGTCCCTGCTCCTCTCACTTCAATGAATTCCTCCCCCATCTTGTACTCTGATTTCCCTGCATCTATGAATCGAATTCCTCCCCAACAACTTTTTTGTTCGTTTGTTTTCTTCCTTTTAGATAGACCATGTATTCGGTAACTTTCGTGTAACTAAGTTTTCATTACATAAACCATTCTAAATACTTCACAAATCATTGTTTGTGAGGTTTATTATCTAATAAACAGGTTCTACGTGGCAATTTTTACAGAAAAGATAATTTTGAAAGACCAAAATGGCTGTAATCTTGGAAATAATTGACATGAAGTGATATCAGACAAATCTAGGTTAAAATTCAGATTCTCACAACTAGTTATGATAAGGGTGTGTAGTAAGTTTCTGATCTTTATTAAACCTTGGCTTCCTTATTTGAAGAAGTGGTTAGCAATATTTAACTCATGTATTTTTGCAATAAAATAATGTATGTGAATTGTCAATTATAATTTATGACTGGCACAATGAAGTATCGATAATAAAAGGTCTTATATGTGCATGTTTGATATTTTAACACAATATTCAGAACAAAAATGGGCTTACATATGATTACACACCAGTCTATAGCAAGCCTAATAGTGAGAGATTTACAAGTGCCAGTTCTCATTTGCAAGAGATAAAGAACGTACTTGCATCAAGAAGCCGGGTATGAAGCAGTTCATTAAGGCTTTTTTGTTTCTCATTTTGCCAGTTACACATTTCAGGGAGTATACTCTGAAAGACATAAACAACCTTAAGAACTTCCTCGCATTCTTCCAGCTGACAAATGTGACTTTTCCATAGAGTTTGGTGAAGACTGTTTACTATATTTTCCTTGTTTTGACCAAAAAATTGTGGCTTCTCATGACACTTGACTGCCTGCAGGGCCTCTAAATTCGGAAATTGCCAGCTTGAGATTTGTATGACTTAAATAAGTATTGGAGTGTGGAGGTTAGAAGGACGTATGTACAAAGAAGACATTTACTCAGTTAATATACTAACCCTTTGATTTGCACAGCTTTATTTAAAGAGTAATTACATTGTTTCTTATTTTACCTTTTGCATTTCCTATTTTCCTATTGCATCTTTTGCATTCCTATTTTTATCTTTAGAACTACGCAGCCGGCAGGATTGAAAGTATGCAGTATTTCAATAACAGCACTTCCTTAGAACGATGTGTACATTTTAGTCTTAAAATGAGTATATGAAATCTGTACATTCTATAAAAGAGGAAAAAAACTTAAATTCTGGTAGTGTTAAAAAAGAAGAAGTGCATTATCTGTTCAATTCAGCTTCTGTGAGTTAAATAAATTTTTCATCTTTTTTCTTCATTGTTAAATGAGCGCCTGCAACCGTAAAACATGAATCCAGTAATACTTTTGTAAATGAATCACTACCACATTCATACAATTAGCCTCTGAACAGATGTCAGAAAGTAAAGATTGGCTGCTTCTAGATCAAGTTGCTGCTGCCAACTCTCGCGAGCTTTGTCAGTAACAGTTGATTGTAATGTCAGTGCAGTCCAATTTACAGGCTGGAGCGGCCGCTGCTTACTGCATTTCCCTGAAGTATTACATTATTTCCACTCCTTGCAAACTTTATCATCTTTTTTGCCGTGAGTCCGGTAAGTTGTTCTCAATTTACATCTTCGTGTAGTGATGGAAGTTACTGTGAAGCTCATTCTGTGGGATTGTTATCCTTCACTTGTTTGCTCTGCCCCTTGGGTGCTCTGTGGAGGACAGTTACAGCAAGTGGGACAGATGAAGCAAATGAGAGGGCGCATGCATGAACTCTGCCTATTATTCAGGGGACACAGACAGGGGGAGTCCATTGAACTGCTGAGGATATAATGAATGCATTCAACTTTGTATAAAGGACCATAGCACTTGTGGAATCACTGCGGTGTATGCTCTTAGTGCATTCCCTAAGGGAAAACATTCTATGTTGTTTCACCCTTAAACGCATGGGTTAGTGAATCTTCCCTTAGAAGAAGAACAAAATAGCCTTTGACTAGTCTTACTCTATTTTTCTTTTTTTAAGTGGCATGAAATAGTTCTCTTATTGTCCAGCCTGACAGGGTACTTTTCTTAATCAACATTTTGTTATCTGAAACTTTAACAATATCAATTGGCAAAGAATAAGGTCTACGTTTCTTTTATCTAAAAGGAAATCTATTTTCTAATTTGATTTTACAAACTTTTTTCTTTTTTGCCATGTTTGTCCGCTTTCTTTTAATATTCACTCGTGTTCAAATTATAGCAAAATATTTTGTTTGCTACTACTTTATTATAGAAATAATAAGAAAATACACCTTTATGTTCATCAGATAATCTTGTAAACCTACCTTTATTTTGATATCAGCTTCTGTTTAACCAGAGGATTGATCATTTAGTATAAAATGCCTGAATGATTAAATGAAACTGAAATGTGAACCAAATTATTTCATTGTTTATTATTTCTATTGTAATTTTTTTAATTTTAAGTGTATGCCTTCCAAATTTTTATGAATATTTTGCCTGATAATAAACTCAATTAAGAGGTACTATCACTAGTATGTGTAATGTGTTCCATAATCCATACTACCTCATACTTATGATAAATATAATTATTTCACTTATAGAGATACTTAAAGAAATGCCTGAGCTTTTAAAGAGTGGCTTTATATTTTAAATGAAAATCTTTAGAATTCCCTGTGAATCTGAAAGAACATGACATTTGTTTGCCAAGTAAAATTTCTAATTGGGTTTGCAAAGTTCTGTTTTATTCTCCTAAGTTTGTTGGTTACTGTTTATTTTTAATGTCCTGCTTTTTAAATAACTGTTTGGGATGTGTCCCACAATTCAGGTTTTAAAATATGAGTTAATAGTATCTTACCAAGTCATCATATTTTAAGTTCACTTTCTGCTTTGATTCATTTCTTGATAACAATTAATGATATACATTTAAATTGTATGTTGTCTTCACCTTAATGTTTTCATGCCAAATCTGCTCATTCTTATCAAAACTGTACTGTCCCAAATGTTAGAGAATTATCAATGAATGTCAACCTAAGAACAGATTCAATTTTCAAGGCCCAAGATATCCCTCTAATTTTAAATGTTCAAATCATTCACACAATGAAAAATCTGTGAATATTCTTCCTGCTTGAGGACAGATACAGATCTTATGCTTCTCATACCTCATAATGTATTTAGTGTCTTCTATCTGTACATATCCTTTTAGTGCCCAGTGGGTATCTGAAGGATCCCTGAAAAATAATACCATAGTCTATTTATAAATAGACTTCCTCAATTCCCTACTTCACTTAGCCCGCAACAAAAATAGCTTCTTAGGTTGGCAATAAAGGCTTAGTTGTTTTAATTTGATCAAATACATTTTAGTGGCATTTGTTCTAGACTGTAATATCTAGATGGCTCTTTCCCCACCATTTTAAGAGGCTTTATTTTTCCACAGAAATATTATGTTGTGTTATAAATTTTTAAAAGACAGGAAAATTAACTCTACACTCAGAAAACATTATTATGAATATTTGATCATCTTTAAGAAGTCCTTTTATTTTGAAAATTATTTTGAAAATTTGGTTGATATCTAATTATGGCAAAATATGTAGTAAAGAAATTATATCAATCATTTTATTGCACTCATATCTTATAGCATAACATTACATATTCCTTAAAATTGGTAAAGAAATTTTGATGCTACATTCAAAATTTAATTAAAAATACAAAATGAAGGAAAATTTTTCCCTTTTTTTTTAATTCTGAGAGTTATATTATTAAAAGTTTAGAGTATTTTCCAAAACTTGCCCATAGATTTTGATATCCTGGAGAAGCATTTGATAAACTTGGTACATAGTATTCCTTATTTCTCAGGTTTTTCACCTTCCCACTCCCATAATTCATTTTCTGTTGCATTTCCAAACAAAACCTCCTGCCTTTCTTTCAAATAATATGACATTAAGTTAAATTGATCTAAATTCAAATAGTCAGTTGCATTTGATACAAAAATTTTCCTCATTCTTTATGATAAACATGTTATGTAGTCTCAGAATTTAAATTGTTTATTTAATGCAGCAGTAGCCAATTTGCACCAGAATTTATAGAAGGAAAAACAATGACATTTTCTTGATTATTATAATTATTAGTAAAGATGTAGAGATATAGACTAGTCTTTTCTTAGTTTCTTGTATTTCTCTTTTACTTGTTTAATCATGTGATAACATATACTAAAAATGTAAACATCTCTTAATGGTACAACTACAGAGCAGTATGTAGGGTTAGAGAGTAACAGATTATGAAATGAACAAATAATGCTTGTTTAAATAAAATATTGCAGCTAAATATAAAACCATTAGTCTACGCAATGAGTATGTGAGCAGATGCATATTTTTGCATTAAAGTCTTGCTTTAAATATGAATTATAGCACTTATCAACAGGTAGAATAATGGTAAGTTGGAATTATATCACCATTTTGGGGTGAATGCATATTTATGATGATTTGTTAAAATATCACTAATTGCACTATTTACAAAGTGATGACTATAGGTCACTGATGAGAAAACAAAATTATTATTCCTTTCAGTCACACTATATAACATTAATACCTAATTAGCACAAAATATAAAAAATAGTTATGTAAATCAAACTGATATGGGAATGATATTACAACTTTTTAGGTGTTAATAGTAGCTATTTCTTAACATATGCAATGAAAATTATTACATTTATGAATTACATAAGAAAACAAAATATTTTGGTAGTAATTATACTTGCTGTGCAATAAAATTAATAACCCGTAGAACAAAACTTTGAAAATTATCAGCAACAAACAATTATTAGGGTTTAGTGTTCATTTATAAAGACAAAATAATATTTACATAAAAAAATAGATGATCTTTACATTAGACTCAGAAGAACATTGGCTGAGCTGGACCAAAGGAAGGATGAATACTGCCAGAGATTTGCAACTAATCTGCTAAAATGCAGCTGAGAGTAAACCAGCTTTTATCTTAATTCCTTTTTCCTTTCCAAAGCAGATTTTTAAAAATGGAAAAAAAAATAAATCACAGCATTTTGTTCTTCTCCAAATGTCCAGCTCCAATTATTTACAAGAAAGGACTTAGAAATTATCAAAAGAAAAGAAAAAATGTGTATTAGCAGTGCCTTTAAAACTCCTTAACTTCATAAATATAAAGTTTCATTAGTGTCAAGTCTATAGGATTTTACAGAATTATTAAATTTTGTTTGCTTATTATCTATAACAAATTACATTTATTATGATTATAATAATACCTAAATATTATAATAGTATAGAAATAGTATTAAAATATTGTATGCTTCAGTACTATATTTTATTGGTCTTAGTACAAATTCAATTGTATCAAAATTGAGAACACTAAAAAATATCAAGTTTGATTTTTTAGAACCTTATTCTTACAGCAATCATAATATATAGATGCATATATATGTGTGTGTGTGTATATATAATATATATATGCATATACCTATAGACACCAATAAAATTATATATAGAGAGATATAGACATAGGCATGAACAGAAATAGAGACAGTGACAGAGAGGGAAATAGAGATATAACCATAAGACTGCACACTGAACAAAGTACAGTACACAATGGATTACATTTTTCAGATATTTTGGGGGCATCAAAAAATACTTGTTGATCACTAGCATATTATGAGCAGTGGTGACTAAGGCTGATTTAAAATCTGAGTATCCTAGATGTGGGACAGCTATCAGGATAGGGTCTTCTCTGCCTTCTAAAACAATCTAAATTTAAAAGAATACAAATTTTCAGTGCTCACAGGATTACCTCCTTGGATACATAGGTTGGATTTATAATTACAGTATCAAAAAATAATAAAGAAAAGAGTTTGTACATTTATGGACCTTTGTCGTTACTATGTAGATGAGAATCATTATTTATATTTAACTATTTTAATGTTTTCTTTCAGTTGTATAAAGATGTTCATTCATTTAAATGATACCTTCATTACATTTTTCTCTTCCTCTGTCACATGAAGTTTCAGAATCTGATTTTTTTATTTTTTTTAAAGAAACTCAGGGATGCATTATAAATTTTTAAGAAAAGTTTTACCTCCCCAATTAGTCTTTTTATGTCATCAAATAAATATTATTTAATAAAATGTCAAGTAATTAAGACTTTGTAGGTCTCAAAGATTACTTTTCCTCCTTCATTTTTCCCAGTAATTTCCCAGCTTTTGTCCTATTATTTCACCCAATTTTTCCACTTTCAAAATACAAGTAAATCTGAGCATATTAACATTTAATTTCACTTGTTGCATATACTTTAATCAATTAATAAATTAACATATGTGCCTTGAGTAATCCCTGAGTGTAAAATTCCTCCGAATTCACTGTGTTCTCACATATTACATTATCAGCCACTGGTTCCCTCCACTGTCATTGTAATTCAGAAAGAGAAACCCTTCCTGATTATTCAATTTCAGAAAAATTATCAGATATATATCTGTAACTCTACCTTTCCAGTTTTTCCCAAAGGTCTTTATAGTGGTGGCAGATATGTTAGTTTTCATAATTTGTAGGATAAATGGCAACTACCATTTACTTAACATTCTGTGAATAGATTGTCCAAATTCTTTTCTGCCCAAAGACTAAGATTCAATAGAGGAAGAAAGCACTAGGCAAAAAAGGACCACAGAAGGGACCAATGAGAACAGAAAAAAAAAGCAGTAATAGAAGTCTAAAGATCCTTAAAGGTCCTTCACCTACTTCACAGCTCTGTCTAGAGCCAGGCAGCCATGAATAGAATGGTACATATTTTAGAGAGTATGTGGGTATGTATTTCACTCTCTAACCAAAGAAGAAATTACATATGTCATAAGCTGACTACCACTTAATGCCACTTTTGGTGGGGCTATGTATGGTAGAGAAGTATATATATATATATATATATATATATATATATATGCCTGGGACAAACTTCCTCTTTAGAATACTAAATATTCTTTACAGAGACTCAATAATGAATCTTGCCAAAGTGAAATAAGTGGAATTTCTATTTTTCCATTCCACTGATTTCTTTTCTAAATTGAGTACTAAAATATCTCCAACCATTTTGTTTTTTTGTTTTTTTTATACAAGCCTTTAAAGTGGTAGATTTATTATTCATAACCTGTAGGATTAATAAGAACTACTATATTTTAGTTAACTCTCATCAATAAAATATAATACTAGATGCATGAGGCTGTTAAAATCCTAACTTACCTCTCTTTCAGACATCAATATGCAGAGCAAGGGTACAATCACATGCATCCAATTTCTCTTGCGGTTTCTTCTGCTCTGGGTGCTTATCGGGAAGTCACACACTGAAGAGGACATCATAATTACAACGAAGAATGGAAAAGTCAGAGGGAAGAACTTGCCAGTTCTTGGTGGCACAGTAACAGCCTTTCTTGGAATTCCATATGCACAACCACCTCTTGGTAGACTTCGATTCAAAAAGCCTCAATTCTTGACCAAGTGGTCTGATGTGTGGAATGCCACAAAATATGCAAATTCTTGCCATCAGAACATAGATCAAGGTTTCCCAGGCTTCCCTGGATCAGAGATGTGGAACCCAAATACTGATCTCAGTGAGGATTGTTTATATCTGAATGTGTGGATTCCAGCACCTAAACCAAAAAATGCTATGGTAATGATATGGATCTATGGTGGTGGTTTTCAAACCGGAACATCATCTTTACCTGTTTATGACGGCAAGTTTCTGGCTCGAGTTGAAAAAGTTATTGTAGTTTCAATGAACTATAGGGTGGGTGCCCTAGGATTCTTAGCTTTTCCAGGAAATCCTGAGGCACCAGGGAACATGGGCTTATTTGATCAACAGCTGGCGCTTCAGTGGGTCCAGAAAAATATAGCAGCTTTTGGTGGAAATCCTAAAAGTGTGACTCTCTTTGGAGAAAGTGCAGGAGCCGTTTCAGTTAGCCTTCATTTATTTTCTCCTAGAAGCTACCCATTGTTTACCAGAGCAGTTCTGCAAAGTGGGTCTTCTAATGCCCCTTGGGCAGTAAAATCTCCTGATGAAGCTAGGAATAGAACACTGGTTTTAGCTAAATTGATTGGTTGCTCTAGAGAAAGTGAGCCTGAGATAATCAAATGCCTTCGAAATAAAGATCCCCAGGAAATTCTTCGGAATGAAATGTTGGTTGTCCCCTCTGATACTCTCTTGTCCATCAACTTTGGTCCAACTGTGGATGGTGATTTTCTCACTGACATGCCAGACGCACTACTCCAACTTGGACAGTTCAAAAAAACCCAGATTTTGGTGGGTGTCAATAAAGATGAAGGGACAGCATTTTTAGTATATGGTGCTCCTGGTTTCAGCAAAGATAACAACAGTATCATAACTAGGAAAGAATTTCAAGAAGGTTTAAAAATGTTTTTTCCAGGAGTGAGTGAATTTGGAAGGGAATCGATCCTTTTCTATTACATAGACTTATTAGATGATCAGAGAGCCGAAAACTACCGTGAGGCCTTGGATGATGTTCTTGGGGATTACAACATCATATGCCCTGCCTTGGAGTTCACCAAAAAGTTCTCAGAATTGGGAAATAATGCCTTTTTCTACTATTTTGAACATCAATCCTCCCAACTTCCTTGGCCAAAATGGATGGGCGTGATGCATGGTTATGAAATTGAATTTGCCTTTGGTTTACCTCTAGAAATAGTTAATTACACAAAAGCTGAGGAGATTTTGAGTAGATCGATGATGAAACTCTGGGCAAACTTTGCAAAATATGGGTAAGTGTCAATTTTTGTCATTGTTCTTGTTTGGTTTGATTTAGTTTGGTTTTGCTTAGCTTTGCTGCGTCTCTGGCGTAGAATTCATTGAGAACACACAAACGTCTTAATTATTTATTCTCTTTTTACCTTAAACTGGTTTTGTTTTTTATTATGTAGTGAGTTTCAATTTCTTGTGCCAGGGTACTTAAAAGCTATCATCAAATAACTTTTATGAGAAACATTTTCTGGTTTCATTTCCAAAACACTGCAAAATACTTCAGCAATGTTTGACAAAGTTTGTATGGATATAGATGTTTACCTCGAGAACCAAAATTACCATGACCATACATTTTTACCTGAAAATTTATAGTGATCAGGGTTAGTAAAGCGTGGGGATATATCTTCTCATGCTTTTAAGCAATGGTACATGATACATGAAGAAACACGTGCCTGCTCAGGAATATCGAAGGGCAAGATGGTGATGGAGTTGGCCCTCAGATTACCCAAAATAAAAAATTATCCATTTTATCAATTTTTTTCACTAATAGGTTTGTTCAGAACCTTCAGGTAACCAGTGTTAGACAGGAGCTATAAGGATCTTCATGTAACTAAACTGTTTTCTGCTTGAGCAGTCATAGGGCTGATGTTGGGTAATCAGAGACATTATAAAATAACATTTTCTTTCATATTATATCAGATTGTTATAAATATTGTGATATTATATCCTCAAGAATCAGAATAAAATAATCTGTTTGAATACATTCTCTAATTTATATATTTTCTAAATATACAAATGCATGTGTATAGAAAATAAGGTTTTTTGGAACTCCAAAATGAATTTTATACATTGGAATAATTTTTATCAGTGAGAATAATAAAAGAAATAGAAATTTGGGCATCTATTTTTTAAGGGAGTTCTTTAAGAAATTCACAAACTTATTGATGCATTAACCTAATCAATCTGGTGTACTGTCTTTCATAATTGAAAAAAATGTTATAGTGATATTATATTTGTTTTCCATTCTTCATTAGGAATTCATGTAAATTCCATGTTACTGTATGTATCTCTCTACAAGGTATTCATATGATATAATCTAAAATTTTTTGATATTTATCCACTGTGTATAAAGCTAAAATTCTTTCATCTGTCATTAAGAGGCCTCGGTAATGTTACTGTCACCTGTATTTCCCAACAACACCTGGCTGCTTGGTAGGCCAGTGATCTCATAAATACCAAATATTTCAAGCTTAACTATACCTTAGAGCCTTGTTCTTGCTGTGTCCCATTTAGAACATCCACCCCTCTCCTTTTTAATGACATAAGTGCTACTATGTTTTTTAAGGTCCTGAGTACCGACATGTTTCATCTAGCATATTTTTAATTCTTTGAGTTATAATTGCTTCAGGCGTTTTAGTTACTCTCAAAAGAAGTTATTAACTGTAACTTGTCTAAATGCTATCTTTCATTGTATGCTGAGCTCCCTAAACTAGACTAAGCTAGCTTCTTGACGGAGAAACTGTGATTTTAAAGAACATTCATTAAGGAACTGACATGGGTATATATAATACTTAATAATAGTTAATGATTGAGAACAAGTAGAGGTTAGTATGCGTAAAAATATATTTTTTTCAAGATATGTAGGCTATTATATCATCTGTAGCTGCGCATTGCCTTACGCTTTCTCAGCATCAACCTAAATTTCTACTGAAGAAGGACGTCTAATTACCAGAGATGCATTAGAATTACTTATATCTCATTCTGTCCTCTCCCTAAAAGCGATATCCATATTACACAATTTGAATATGTTTTTAATTCTTTCTTATAATTCTGAAGATAGTAAATAATTTAAGGCAAAATATTTCATAAAGTTACTGTATTGATGACTGTAAGTTTTAAAGGACTTCATATTTTGTATGTTGAAATAATCAGGGAATTTATGTTTTCTCATAACACTATTAGAATCCACAATTTCCTGGGTATTCTAGTTTTCATCTGATATTTCCCTTCATGCTGAAGTCCTTTGGGATTTCTTATTGTGCAGATTGGCTAGTGACAAATTCTGTTAGCCTTCTTTTATCTGAAAATTCCTTTATTTTATTACAATTGAAGCACTTTTTTAAGCATATAGAATTCTGAGCTGATCTTTTTCTTCTTTCATCAGTTGAAAGATGTGTTCCATTATTCTTCTCATCTCTTCAGTACTGATGTGAAGTGAGCCTTTATTCGTATGATTTTCCCCCTGTATCATGGTATCTTTTTTCCCCCTCTGATTGATTTCAAATTTTCCTCTATATCTTTGGTTTTCAATAGTGTGTCCATAATATTGCCAAGCATGATTTCTTTGTTCTTTGTTTTTGGGGGCATTTTTTTTTTTTGGTCTGGGTTTTACTAAGGTTCTTACTGATTTTTAATGTCACATTTGAGATATTTGGGGTCAGTATTTCATCAAATATTCTTTCTGCCTCAGTCACATTCTCAACTCCTTTTGATACAATTATTCAGATACCAGGCTTTCACAATGGTTCCACACATCACTGTGGTTCTAGTCCTTTTTCTTCAGTTTTGCTTCTAGTTTTCAAATTAGACACTGTTTATTGATTTCTCTACAATCTCATAACTATTCTACCTTCTCCAATTTGTAGTTGAACCATTCAGTGATTTTTTTTATTTCACTTATTTAAGATTTCAGATAAAAATTTTCCTTTTCTAAATAGTTTCATTTCTTTGCTAAGAGTCCTTCCCTGTTCCCTATTTTTAAAAGTATTACTATCTAAGTTTTTGAACATATTAAAAATACCTTTGAGGTTTTATTTGCTTATCCAATATCTGGTTTGTGGGTTCAGTTTTTATTTTCCTATTTTGCATTCCACTTTTTCCTAGACTTTGTGGATGCACTGTGGACATCCCATACCATTTTATCATCCTCTGAAGAATGTATGCTTCCACTGAATAATGCTTTTTTTAAAAATTTTACCAGAAAGTTCAATTAAGGGATGTGTATAGACTTGAATTTGTCTTAAATGTGTAATAGGCTTAGTTTGATATTTTATTAGAGTGGATCCATGGAAGGTCCTAGATACTTTATAGACCTTCCAACTTGGCAGGACTTAAAGCACACAAGTTTGTATTGTAAGGATTTGCAGGTACTTGGCTAAGAGTCTGTTAGGGTAGGATTAGACTAGATCTAATAGCATTCCTTACTCCCATCGTATGGTATTCCAGGCTGCTGGACACTGAGCATTAATGAAGTATTAATGAGATGTAAACAAATGAGGTGTTGAGAATATTATGAGAGTTATTCATTCCAACTCTTCCTATGTCTTTTCTGCTCTCAGCCCTGCAGCATCTTCTCTATGGTCGGCCTGTTACATACATATCCTTCCTGTATTCAGCCCGAGCCCCAGCCAGAGATCTGCAGGCAACACCTGCAGAGAATTCTAGCCCACCTCCTTTGCCCCCCTCCCTCCTGTCTGAACTCCTACCCCACAGAGTCTAGGTGTTCCTGTATCCCAGAACCTTACTTCTGTCTCTTAACCTCAGTGGAGCTACTGTACTCTGCAGAGGCTCAAACTCCCGGAACCTTGGACAGAAAGTTATTCTCATGTGATCAACTATAGTAAATGTGGACTCTGCCTCCTTCAAATGAAACAGAATTGTGCTACTTACTATCCAGTTCCTAAAACTCATTGCCTTGTTTGGTTCTTTGTCTGGTTGTTTGTTTTGGGAAGGGTTATTGTTGTTTAGTTTTTTTTTGTCCAGTATTCTGATTTTTTATGATGGGAAGGCTCTCCAGTGTCACCCACTCCACCATGAATGAAGGTGAAAGTCCAAGCTGTCCCCACATTTGTACTTTGAGACAATTGTAACCTTTGTAGTTCTCATTCAGTTACATGAAATTTATTCTTTCAGTTACTTTAAAAGATCTTATCAATTTCTAAGATACATAAAATCCTTTTTAATTTGACATGTTGGCAAAAATAAAGGAAACATTATTCTGTGGTAATACAAAGTAGTATTCAAATTGGTATTTTTAGTTGCAGTGTTTGAGATTCTTTACAAAACAGAAGCCACAATATCATCTCAGCCTTTGCTAATTGGGATTACCACCTATATATACACTTTGCTTTCTTCTGTTTTTCCCTCAATCCCATCTCTAAAAATGAACTTAAAAATCTTTTACAAATAACACACGGGTCCATTAATGCATTGCACCCATTATCTTACACTAATATATGTTGAAATATCAACACAACACACATATATATGTATATATATATATACCCATCGATCATTCATCCAAGCAGTAACTAGATAGCCAAGAAATTAAATCAAGCAGCACTCAGTGACATCCTTTCAGCACTACCTCAGCGGTACAGGAAATTGGTCAGATCAAACTTGATTTATCAGAGAGACCAGAACAGCTAAAGAAGGAAAATAAGCCAAAACACAATTAGTAGCATAATGTAAGATAGAGGAGGATCATTATTCCAGGACCCCTCTAGTTGCTTCCTATCCTTGCAGAGCATCTTCATTTACTCTGTCCTCTCTTGGCGCTATATTCAGAGCTCCTCCAGTGTATAAGGCAAGAGAGCCATTCATGATGTAGTTACACAGTATTCCCAATTGTATGTGACAGTCCTGCTCTGGCCAGCATTAATCCTTCTACAGATCCTATGTATGTATGACATTAGGCAGGTAACTTAAATTCCCCTACTGTTTTTCCTTATCTGTAGAATAGGAATATGAAAATACCTCCCTTCTCACATAGTGAAATATACATTATAATTGCATTCTTCCTTTCCATTAAAAAATAATAATTTTTCCCCAGCAGGCATAAATTACTTCAATCTATGCTTATCTAAGACTAAACTTGCTTCCCCCCAAAACGTCTAATTGTTTAACTTCCTGGATCAACATTAATTAATCAATTAGGTTTTCAAACAAAGAAAAACTGCAAAATTGAAGCAAGTTACTTGCTTCTGTCTTTTCATTTATTCAAAGCTCACTTATTCAAAGGTACTGTAAAGTGGTTAACATTTCCTAATGCGTGTTTCACCAGAAATAAATGTTCTGACACAAGTCACTTTTCTTTTGTCCTATTTTGATATCATGAAGCCAAAAATTTACTTAAAAAGTGTTTGTAAGTAACTTCATAGCAGTATACCTGCTGCTATTCTCATGTATTCTATTTATTATTTATTCCCTTATGCTATAAGGAAGTTTATCACAAAAAAGAACAATTTGTTAAATGGGAAAAAATATATTACTAAACTGCCAATCTCTTGGTTCGCTGATCTATAAAAAATAAATATGAATAGTTCCTGAGTTTTCTACTGGGAGTTAGGCGCAATTAAATTAAATGCTAAGCCAAACAAAGATGAACTATGACTCAACAATGTTAACTTTCACTTCCTTGTATTAGCCATTCACCAAGCTGCCTTCACCAAGAATTACTGAAAGCAGTCATTAAATATGCTTAAGAAATGCATTGGGTTGCAAACTTATAATTTTAACATGTTACCATGCTGATACCTGCCTGGTTAATGTTACAGGGGTAAGGGCAGAAAACAGACTAAAATTAGACATCATGAGATACAGAGACATGTTTAAGTTTGTGAAATACTGTCATCTGGCCATCTAGTGCAATTATTATCAGGCTTATAATTAGGTTTTCTGACAGATAATAATTCATGTGATTTCCAGAGTGAAGAAAAAAAAATCCTTACCCTCTGATTCTATAATTATTTGCAGTACATTATCATAACTAACCTAACTGGAACATTTTGATGACTTCACAAAAGGGTCAGGGTTCAAATCCCCTGGGATTTATTCTATTGCTATCATAATAACATCAATGTTCTATCACTTCATATCTTTTTTCCCCTGAGGAATTAAATGAAGAGTTATTCAGTAGAGAGTAAAACAGTGTTAGCTGCAGTGTTTCTGTAAAGTACCTTAAGTTTAACAGATAGAATATAAATGTAGATGAAAAAAAATTCATATTAGTGTAACTTGTTTGAAAAGGAGGAATTATGTTATAGGATGATTTAAAGTGTACATAAGATCACTTGCAAAACCATTTCAGAGTGCAGCAATATTTTACCATCAGTGACAGTGGAAGGAGAAGGAGAAACCAGATTCCCCGAAGGGCTACATCGATGAAGATAGCTATAAAACTAAAATATGTTTGACTAAGTGTTTTGAAATACTTTATCACAGTGGAGTAGGGGAAATCTAATGCTTTTGTAGTATAAAGCGTCTCATTAAAACATGGAAAATCATATTTATAGGATCCATTTACTTGGAAATAACGTGATTTGTTCTCTCTCTTCAGTCAAATGTTTTGTGTATTTGGAAAAATATAACATTCCATCTGAAATTAGACTTAACCAACTGTTTAAAAACTCAAAATAATAATTTTAGTAATTTATATATAAATGAAATACTTCAAAAGACTTGTCAGGTATTCAATAATACTTCAAATTTCACAAAGTAACAATGCAGTAGCCAAAGTGATTTAAAATACTTTGCTGAATGAAATACTATGTTTCTCTGACTGTTCCATAATTAGATATAACTGAATGTGTTTGGTCAGACTGACAAGTTCCAAAAAATTATTCTTGCTCCAACTTCCCTTGCCAACCAATAAGACTCAGGATCAGAGTGCTAAAAAACATAACTCCACCCTCTTTTATTTTCAATTTCTTCATTTTTTCCCTGTACTTCTTCACATTAGCATCACAGATACTATTAACTTGTTGGGATGATCTATAGATTTATTATAAATGAAATGTTAGTATTAACTTGTCCACAGCCTTCTGTTATATAGCAGTGAGTCTTTATCTTATCTAAATTGAACTAATTTTAGTGTATCAGTCTTTAAGGATTGATATCAAAATAATACTTGTTTTATGACTACATCTAAAATATTAATTATGAAAATATGTTTTACTTGATAAACCATTACAAACCAAAATAATAGCCCAATCATGTCAAGTGTTTGAATTTCATGTTTGCTTAAAAGCCAATATGCAACATGCTTTTCTAGTTTGATAACATTTCTGGAAGTATGAAAAATTACCTTGAAATAAAATCTGCATTTTTAATAGACCACTTGCCAATCACAAGTTTAATTTTTTTGTAAGGTTGGGTCACATATTACGGAGTATTATTTATTTGTTCTTCCATTTGGTCATTCAACATATTTGAAAACCTGTATGCACCAAGAATAACTTAGGTGATGGGGATACAGAAGTAATCAACATATACACAAGAAAAGAGGGAAAAAACAAAAAAGAAAATAGTAGGGGAGAAAAGACAGAGAAAATCTTTACCTTCAGGGGCCATATAATCTAAAATAAGGAAAAAGACAGTAAACAAATATGTGATATGTCTTTTAATGATCAGAGCTCTCACAAGATACTAAGCAAATTTAGTCAGCAGCATAGGGCGTGACGTGAGTGGAATTCGGTATCATGTGTAGAGTGGTCATGAGAAACCCCTGACAAAGGTGTATTAGAATGGAGTGAAAGAGTCATGTGGATATCTGGCGGAGAGTTTCCTCAGAAAAGAAAACAGCAAGGACCTAACTTAAGACAAGCATTTAGGAAGTTTCAACTAGCAAGAAAGCTAGTGTAGCTGGAAGAATATATGTGAGGAGAAAGTAGTAGAAGATAAAGTCAGAAGAGTACACAGGGTCAAGATATATAGGATTTGAAGCTTAGATAAGTCTTGGAAATTTACTCTGAATGAAATGCTAAACCATGTAAGAGTTGGGGCAGTTGAGTGACATAATTTGACTGACCCTTTATAAACATCTCTTTGACTGGTAGGTAAATTAGGGTGAAGAAGAGAGAAGAGCTAGTAAGCTATTATGACAACCAAGCTAAAAAGTGATGGCATGTTGGATGAGGTGCAAGTTGAAAGAAATGGTCAGATTCAGTATATACAGACATACCTCAGAGATATCGCAGGTTCAGCTAGACCACTACAATAATGTATATATCACAATAAAGTGAGTCAAATGAATTTTGTGGTTTCCCAATGCATATAAAATGTATTATATTTGCACTGCAGTGTAGCCTATTAAGTGTATAATAACATTATGTCTGTAAAAACAATGTGTATACCTTAGTTTAAATATACTCTACTGCTAAATAATGCTAGCCACATCTCAGCTTACATTAAGTCATAATCTTTTGCTGGTGGTAGGCCTTGTCTTGATGGCTGCTGACTGATCAGGGTAGTGGTTGCTGAAGGTTGGGTGGCTGTGGCAATTTCTTAAAACAGCAATGAAATTGGTTGCATCAGTTGACTCTTCCTTTTACAAACAGTTTTTCTGTGGCATGTGATAGCACTTGACCCACAGTGGAACTTCTTTCAAAATTGGAGTCAATCTTCTTAACCCTGCCGCTGCTTTATCAACTGAGTTTATGTACTATTCTAAATTTTTGGTTGTTATTTCAATAGTCTCACAGCATCTTCACCAGGAGCAGAATCCATCTCAACAAACCACTTTCTTTGCTCATTCATAAGAAACAACTTCTCGTCTGTTCAAATTTTATCATGAAATGCAACAATTCAATCACTACATCAATCTTCAGGCTCTACTTCTAACTCTAGGTTTCTTGCTATTTCTACCACATCTGTAGTTACTTCCTCCAGTGAAGTCTTGAACCCCTCAAAGTCATCCATGAAGCTTAGTATCAACATATTCAAAACTCTCGTGAATATTGGTATTTTGACCTCTTCCCATGAATCATGAATGTTCATAATAACATCTAGAATGGTGAATCCTTTCCAGAAAGCTTTCAATTTACTTTTCCCAGGCCCATCAGAGAAATCACTCTCTATGGCAGCTGTAGCCTTATGAAATGTATTTCTTAAATAAATAATAAGACTAGAAAGTAGAAGTTTCTCCTCGACTCATGGACTGCAGTATGGATATTGTGCTTGCAGGCATGAGAACAACATCCATCTCCCTGTGCATCTCCTTCAGAGCCCTTGGGTGGCGGGGCGCATTATCACTGAGCAGTAATACTTTGAAAGGAATATTTTCTGATCAGGAGGCCTCAATAATGGGCGTAAAATATTCAATAAACCATGTTACAAACAGATTTTTCTGACATCAAGGCTTTGTTGTACTGATAGAGTACAGGAAGAGTAGATTGAACATAACTTTTAAAGACCATAGGATTTTCAGAATGGTAAATAACATTGGCTTCAACTTAAAGCCACTAGCTGCATTAACCCCAACAAGAGTCACTCTACCCTTTGAAGCTTTGAAGCCAGGCTTTGACTTCTGCTCTCCAGGTCTTAGACGGCATCTTCTTCCAATATGAAACTGTTTTGTCAACATGGAAAGTCTGTTGTTTAGTGCAGCTCTCTTCATTACTTATCTGAGCTAGATCTTCTGGATAATTTGCTGCAGCATTTTGTAGCAAATGTGGCTGATGTAGAAGCCTCAGCATTTGCTGCTTCACTTTGTACTTTTATGTTACAGAGACAGCCTCTTTCTTTGAAACTCGTGAGCCAAGGTCTGCTAGTTTCCAGTTTTCTGCTGCAGGGTCCTCACCTCTCTCAGTCTTCATGGAATTGAAGAGAACTAGGGTTTTCCGTGCTCTGGATTAGGCTTTGGTTTAAGGAAATGTTGTGACTGGTTTGATCTCTTACCCAGCCCACTAAAACTTTATATCAGCCATAAGACTGTTTCACTTTCTTATGATTTCTGAGTCCACTGGAGTAGTGATTTTAATTTTAATTTCCTTCAAGAACTTTTCCTTTGCATTCACAACTTAGCCAACTGTTTGGCACAAGAGGCCTAGCTTTCTGCCTGTCTCCGCTTTCGAAAGCCTTCCTCACTAAGCTTAATTGTTCTGTCCTTGGATTCAAAGTGAAGATATATGACTCTTCCTTTCACTTGAACATTTAAAGGCCATTGTAGGGCTATTGATTGGCCTAATTTCAGTATTGTTGTGTCTTAGGGACTAGGGAGGCCCATGGGAATGGAGAGAGAGAAGGGGATGGCCGGTCAGTGGAGCAGTTAGAATACATACACATTTATTGGTTAAGTTCACTATCTTATAATGGGTGTGGTTTTTGGTGCTCCAAAATAATTACAATAGTAACATCAAAGACCTGATCAAAGATCACCATAGCAAATACAGTAATAATGAAAAAGTTTGAAATATTGTGAGAAATACCAAAATGTGACAGAGATAGGAAGTAAGCAAATACTATTAGAAAAATGGTGCCAGGAAACTTCCTCAATGTGGGGTTGCTGCAAATCTTCAATTTGTAAAAAGTGAAAATATCTGAGAAGTGCAATAAAGTGAAGCATGATACAATGAGGTATGCCTGTACTTTGAGGGAAAGTCTGACAGTATTTGCTAATAGATTCACGTGGAATATGAAAAGTAAGTGGAGATACTCCAAGGTTTTTGCCCGGAGCCACACAGGAGTCATTTTCTGTGATCGGGGTGGCTATGGGAGGATACGGCTGAGGGTGTGTAGTCAGAAGTGCTATTTTAAACATTTTAAGTCTAAAGTGACTATTTTGCAGCCACTTGGAGCAATAAAATAGCTATTCTGATACTGAAATCTAGAAATCAAGGGAGAAGTAGGGGCTAGAGATACAAAATTTAATATCTACCAGATGTATATGGCATTTAAAGCCATGGCACAGGGTGTCGCTTATGGGAATCGTAGACGAAGCAGATGTCTGAGCCCCTCTAGGTTAAAGACCAGGAGGAGGAAGGGCCCCCAGCAGAGAGTGAGCAGCCAGTGGCTGAAAGGGCAGCCAGGGCAACAAAAGATCTCCCTACGACCAAGAAACCATTTCAAGGAGGGAATGAATATTTGCATCAAATATAGAATGAGTATAATGAAAACTATATGAAACTTTATATAAAGGTCTGTGGGTTTAGACATGTGAAGATTATTGTGGCAAACATAAGTGATGTTTTGATGAAATGGTGGGACCTAAAACCTTAATGGAGTTTCAAAAGAGAATGGGAGGAAAGGAATTTGAAATTGCAATTTGAATCAGCTTTTCAGAGACCTTTACTCTGAAGTGGAGCAAGAAAATAAAATCAGGGGATGTGGGGACAAAAGAGGGCAGAAAGCTTTGTGACTGTGTCAACCTGAACATAAAGAGTCACAAAGAGAGGCAAGTGAGCATTTATTTGGGGTTAAATAATTTCAGTTTGGGGAGCACACATTCAGTTAGAAACCCAAATGATGTCCTGCTTTTAGAATGAAAGCAAGGGGTTTTTATGAGGAAAAGGAAGGGGGCAAGCACATGAGTTGAAGGAAAGAAAAAAAGTTTTTCTATGGGTGTTAACAAGCGAGGCTACTCTGGTTTATACCTTAATTGACTGCTGGCTTTATGTTCAGAAAATCCATGACTATCAGTCTTGTGATTAAGATTTCCATTCTCCTGTGGACTTCTCAAACAATTGCTTAAAACAAATGCAATTTTTCCCAGTTCTTTTTCCCAGTGGTTTTGGCCAAGTTCAAACAAAAGCAGGTAGGGCGGTTTCTCTGCAGCAGCCATTCCAGCTCCCTTTATGGCTCCAGTCACGTCAACTTCTCACATTTCCCACTTCTGATACAGATCATTCTCTGAAAGTATCGGTGATCAACCATTAGAAACACTGCTGATCAGCCATTAAACATCATTGATGCCTCATAGCCAGGAAAGCTCATTCTCAGTGTGTCATGTTCCATACTGGGGGGAAGGTGATTTCCTTGAGTCTTAGGTCATATTTGGACAAGAGCACCAGAGGGGAGAAAGGTTTTACCTTCAAGTCGCTTTAGGGCCAAATGCCTTCCATAGTTTCCAGAACTCCCTCATGTGTTGCCTCTCATAAGACTTAGAAATCATTTTAAACTGCTCAGTGACCATTATCGGAGTGGCATCTTTATAACATCAAGCTATACATAAGAGACAAAGTTTTACAGTGACAAAAATTCCAACAGTGATAAATGAAATGCCGAGTCCAAATTGGGGGATCGTCCTGAATGAGGAAGCAGTTCCAGAGGGCAGCCAACTAAAAAGATCAAAGCACCATGGAGTATCAGTGACACTGCCTTTAAGCACTCGGTTTGTGCTCAGATTTATCTAGTTCTGTTTCTACATCAGGAGAGAGGCATTTACTCAAACACAACAAGAGGTGTTTATGGAAGAACAAATGCCCCCTTGTTCAGCTAGGAGGTAATCAAGAGCAAATCTGTTACCTAACACAACAGGTAAGGGAATGCAAAGATTTTTCTTGGTGGCTATTGCTTTAGCTACAGATTTTGCCTTATCCCCCAGGGTTTTAGATAGATTTCTAGTCAAGTATTCATTTATGGCAGTACCTACTCAAAAAAGAAGTCATCCAAACGTCACAGCTTGTCTAGAATTGGCACCCCTTGGCTATGTCTGCAACCAGTAAAACATGGTAGTCTGTTAAATAAATTTTAAGGTGATGTCCAATGTTGAGTTTCTGATTGATTATATAATGAGAGAGGTGTAACCACTAATCCAATCATACGATGGGCTTTATTTTGATAGGGATTTAATAATATGTTCTCCATATGTATTTTTGCCAAATTCAAGTGAAAAATATACCCTCAGGGAGTCAAATTATGGAGTCATTGTAAGAAAATCAATTAAACCAGAGGTTTGAGGGGTATAAGCAATTGAGAAAGTTATCTATAGGTAAAGTATGACTAAACTGAGAAATATCAATTAATCTTAAATTTCCTTTTTGCTAATATCATCCTTTAAATCTTTTGTTTGAGTAGTCAGGCAAGGAAACCTAGGAGAAGTCCAAGAAAACCCCAGTCTATATGAAGGTTCAACAATACAGCTAACACAGAAAGTTAGGGGAGGAATGGAAGAAAGATTGGTGATTAAGTGTATGAAAGGAGCTCCAGAATCATGTATAGAGCAGGGCCTCTGATGAAAAATTCAACAATTTGTAGGATATCACCATATGCAAGGTGTTAGGATATGTAGACAATGGAATTGTCCTTCCAGGCAAAGATCAAGAGGATTATAATTATATCAATAATTATTAAAGTAGGTCTTTGACTTCTAATTATTATTTAAGAGAGGATCAATATCCTGGGACAAGTCAGAAAGGTTGAGTTATCAGGAATCAAAGTTCATCAGTGTTACAAAGTAGGTCTAATGTCAGAAATATTAAGAGCAGAGTCAGAAAATGTTTATAAGTACACAGCCCTGGTCCAGAGTCTTGGGAAAAGCTATTCATGTCAAACACTGTCTGCTTCACTTCCTAGCAGAATTTAATTCTAAATCATCTCTTAGCTGGATGGTCCAGTTGGGAGCAGGGCACTTTCTTTAAATGAGAAACATGAATCCAAAAGTCTATATCTTTAAGGTGAGCAAGTGGATTAGCTAGGAGAACCTGATATGGTCCCTTCCATCCTAGTTGTGAAGAGTCCTTTTGAAAATGTCTTTTCCCATTTCACCTGGTTGTAGATTATGGTGTTTAATTTCTTCATCTCCCAAGAGTTTACTGTAGAAAGATTGTTCTACCAGGCTGTGATTTTTATCAATAGCTTTAGTTATTTCCTTGTAATACAAAAACATGTCTCCTTTACTCAGTTGAATATCAAAGGCAGATAAAGCTAACTGCATAGGTCAACATGTAATTATTTCAAAGGATGAAAGCTTTATGTTTAGCCAAAGGGACAGATCTCAGGTTTAGGAGGGCCAGAGGAAGCACCTATGGGCATGTTAACTTTGCTTTCCACAGTTTCCAGTGTTGTAGTATGGGCCAAACCTCACATACTTATTTCATAACATGGCTGGTAAAGTGCATTTCTCAGTCACTTTGTAGTTCAGAAGGGACACTGCACATAGGTATAAACTTTTCTAAATGTGTCTTAGCAATGGTTGTGGTGGCAGGTCAGCAAGGGAATGCCTCTCCCCAGTGAGAAAACATACAAATCAATACGACATATCTATACCCTTGGGAGGGAGGCAACTGGATAAAACCCATTTGCCATACCTCAAAGGATCCATTAGATTGATTAAAAAGACCAGGGGCTATCTGAACAAGGTTCCCTGAGTTGAATTATAGGCATACAGCACAATGGAGCTTTCTTAGTATCCTTAGATACATTTCCCCACCAATATTGTTTGACAAAATGTATTTGTCAGATGATTAGCGGGTCACCTGATGAATCATTTCAAGCAAGGATTTTTGATTTTTGTTTTTTTGTGTTTTCTTTTTCCCCTTAATTTTAGTATTATTGATTTTTTGTTTGGGCCACACCAAATATTTGTAAAGGACATGAAAATGCAACTGCTCTCAGTCCAAAAATTCTTTCCTGGTAAGGTGCTCTGTATTTCACAATTTGACTGGGCTCTCCCTTTGGAAGAGGTTCAAGGTCAGCAATAACATTTTTAGTTTCAACAGACCTTACGTCCTTAGCGTTTTGCTGACTGGTCAGCTAGATTGTTTCCTTTTGTTTCATCCAAATGAAGTTTAGAATGCCTAAGGATTTTGATAATCACCAGGACAGATGGAAGTTGTATTGAATTTAGTAATTCCTTGACAAAGTTCACATTTTAATTTGGAATCTTCTGAACACCAGAAATCCTCTTTGTTTCCATAGCATACCAAAATCATGAACAACCCCAAAGGCTTACCAACTGTGTAAATATTTGCATTTTTGTCTTTAGCTGAAATGCAGGCTCTGGTTAGAGCATACAGTTCAGCTCGTAGGGCTGAAGGAGCTTTCCTCGGTGGTGCTGCTGAGACCACATCAAAAGGAGTTGTATCAGCACACCCGGAACTCCACATTCCTTCGTTATCTTTAAGAGCCATTAGTAAACCTTGAGCAAGTGGCATTCATGATAGGGGTTTTCTGTAAATCAGCTCTAGGTGTCAGCAGTTGGTCAAAGTTAAACAGTCATGAGGTGTTTTGTCAGCAGGAAAAAGAACTGCAGGATTAAGACTGTTAAGTGAGAGAGAGTAACTGAGGGGAAATCAGAAGTAAGATTTCGTTGTTGGCTGGCAGGAGATGCTGAGTATGATGGGATTCTGCAGGGCCTCTACTGAGTGAGGAACACAGATACTAAGAGGTAAGCCCAGCACTTTTTCTTTGGTGGATTTAGTGAAGGCTGCTCCTTTTGCCACTGGGTCTAATTTCTGGCTGCAATTGCCAAAAAGTCTGTTATGCTCCATGATTCTGTGGAAGGACCCCCAAGGCATTTTCTTGTCATGAATGAAGAGGAAAAAGGGCAGTTCATAATTAGGGTGCCTTAATGGGAATGGGCTAAGTCCTTTTAATTAACAAAAAGCCATGTGGGCCCAGTCTATGAGGTTGGTTTTGTCAAGTTTTCATAGGTATACAGGGTCGGCATGTTAAGGAGAAGTTTGGTACCTAGTTCCTACAATATCCTGCAAGGCCATGGAGTCTATGAAGTTGTCTTTTAGTTTGTGACTTTGGAGAATTTAAAATGTCTTGAAGACTTCCAGGATCCAAGAGGAGTCCTTGATTTGATATCAAATGTCCCAAGTACCTGGGTTGTGTCTGAACAAATTGAAGTTTTTCTTTAGAGACCTAGTAGCCTTTGGTTGCTAATAGTTTAAGAAGGTGGACACTATCCTGTCATATGCTTCTCATAAGGAGAGAAAAGGAGGAAGTCATCTACATATTGTAAGAGCTGACCCATATGCAAAACTTCTGTGTGTAAACCTGGCCTTTAGATCTGCAAAAAGTAGGAAGGGCTTTCAGAGTACCCTTATGGCATGACAGTCCAAGTGCATTGTTAGCTTTCCCAAGTAAAGGCAAAGACAAACTGACTTTCAGGATCTATGGATACACTAAAAAAAAAAAAAAAAACACTACAGAGATTAGTAACTGTAAAGAATTTACTCTTTTAGGAATAAAGATCAGGAAAATATAGGGATTATGGACAACTGGGTGATGGGAAATGACATTGTTTATGGCCCCAAGGTTCTGAACAAATCTACATCCTCGTCCATGAGGTTTCTTAAGAGGGAGGATGAGTGTGTTGCAGCAAACTGAGCCTTATATTCCTTTACAATTGGTCTAATCTGAGCAAGCCTTTCAGGATTTAAAGAGTGCTGCTTAGTGTTAAAGAGGGGTTGTTACCTGAATTTTTATTGGAGGAGCTGACTAGATCTGTCCAATGTCTTTTGTGGATTTTGCCCAGATCTTGATAATTTTCACTAAGAGGACTGAGCTCTCTGATTCTCTGTTAGTTGGTTTAAGAGCAAATAAGAATTGTTGAAGGATTTTCAGTGCTGCTTGAGCTGGAGGCTGAATCAACCTCAAGGATTATTTTCCCCCTTTGAGAAAGGGAGATGACAGAGGATATTTTCCAGTAAATGAATGATTATCTGTAGTTAAAAAGACAAAGGAAGAGATTTATAAACTGCTATAGAGTTATTAGAAATGCCCGCTTTTTGGATTTTTCCAATACTCTGAGGAAGGGGTTGTGAGTCTGGTGGGGTGGAGCACAGAAACAGTTGCTCTGTTGTCAACCAAAATAATGAGAGCCTCATTTCTGATTGTTATGGAGGTTTGTTCTAGAAGGTTAAGACAGAAGATTAAAAAAAAACCCCAACAACCTTGCTTTCCCTTGGAGCAGCCTCGCTGCATTGAAATGGCTGAAAAGACAGTCACAAAAGCTGTAAATGTATAATTTGAGCTTCCCTAGAGCTATGTCTGAGCTCAGTGGTTAGCTAGGTTGACTAGGTCAGGAATAGAAGATGTTCCCGTTTCATGCCAAATTTTTTTAACAAGAAGGAAAAGGTAGCAGTTCAGGCCATTTAGAAACAGAATTGAAGGCAAGCTTTGTAAAGTCCATTCAAAGGAAGCTTAGAGTTTTCCTTAAAAATAATTTGGAGCCTATTATAATAATCATGAACAGGTTCATCAGGTTTTCAAATAAAGGCCTGAACTTAATTCCAATCAATTTACTCAGGGAAGGCTGGGAGAATATCATATAACCTTTTTGCTAATAGCTGGGCAGTGTTCATTTATCAGGTGAAAGCAACGGGTTTTTATGAGGGAAAGGAAGGGGGCAATTACATGAGTTGAAGGAAAGAAAACAGTTTTTCCTATAGGTGTTAACAAGCTCCCTATGGGCGCTAAGAAGCTAAGCCGCTCTGACTTGAATGCTGGCCTCACCTTCAGGAAGCCCTCGGCTCTCAGTCCTGCATCAGGGTGTGGTCCTCCGGCTGACTTCTCACACACTTGCTAAAGTGGTTGCTGCTTTGTCCAGTCGGTTTCGGCCCAGTTCAGACAAAGGCAGGGAAGGTAGTTTCTCTGAACTGGCTGCTCCAGCTCCATTTTAAAATGGCTCCAGTCTTGTCAATATTTCACAACTGTTTTTTTTTTTTAATGGGAAATACCACAACATGTCTGTGTACTGATGGGAATGATACAGTGATTAATGTGACTGATTTGGTTCTGTTAGCCTCATAAAAATGAGTCTACCTCATTCTTACAAATAAAATGTGAGCCACTTGATTGGAAGTTAGGCTGTCAGTAATTTGGATTTGACAGAGAACAACCTATGGGAATCAAAACATGGGAAGCAAAGGAAAAATGAACAAAACCACCACCCAAATATTCTGACCTATAAAAAAAGTTGTCATGAAATATTTCTTTGATATTTATTTCATAGAAAAGGTTGTATTTCATCAGTTGGAACATGTTGGCTTTTAATGTGCCCTATATTCTACAATAATTACTCCTTTATTTTTAATATGAGAGACAAATTTGAAGCAGCAGTTTTCTGAGAGCTAAGCAGGAAGCCAGCAGCTCACAACAGTCTAAGAGGCCACAGACTAACAGTAAGACAGGCAGATGGGAGGAAAATACCCCTGATATGTGAGCTAGGATAAGTAGTGACAAGTATGAACCCCGGGTTCATAAAGCACATTATGTAGTGTCTTCTGTGTGTCTATTAACACTCAGGGAAACGTTATGAAATGTCTGATGGAAAATTAATTTGTTAAAGTAAAAATGGCTATCATTATAATAAAAATGCTGAGCCCCTAAGGAATATGATTTGCACATGACCTATAAGTAGTAATAGACTTATTGGATGGTCAGAATAGTCTTAAGAAAGTTCTGATCAAATAGCCTTTGGATTGATAGCTTTAAGCCTATAGTATTGTCCATATTAATGACACCAATTAAAATGTATTAACGCTAATGTGCTAGCTGTCTCTCAGGACTTCACTTTCATTATGACAACCCTCTAAAGAAATACAATCATCATCGGTGGGTGGAGTGAAAAGGATATGGAAGCTTCGAGATTAAGCTGCTCAAAATCCCACAGGTATTAATATAAACCAGACACATACTATAAGGAGGGTTACCAGATAAAGTACAGGTTTAGGAGACATACTTACACTAAAAAAAGAAAGTCAGCTAAACAGTTCAACAAATTCTTTTAATTAGTCGTCCCATAAATATGCATGGAGTATACCTATACCAAAAAATTACTTGTTATTTAGCTACAATTCACTTTTAACTGAGTTGTTTTGTTTGTTTGTTTTGTTTTTGCTAAATCTGGTAACCCTAAGTGCAAGTCAGCTGGCCTACAAACGCCGATGATCTTAGGAGGAGCAGGGTTTGGTGAAAGCTAAGAGAGGAATCCAAGTGAAGTTCAGGAAGGGCCCATATGTTAATGGGAAGAACACAAAGAAAAACTGGACACTGACATGAGAACTAGACGGGGCCAGCAGGCACTGGAGAATGGGAACTTTCCAGGGACACCCTGAAGTACTATGTCCTGGCTGCACTTGTCAAGATTGGCTCTGCGGCTGGCAGGGCTCACTTTGCATGTTTAGGATTTACGTTAAGTGTTAAGTGAGATGAGGAAGAATAATGATTAACATGGTAAGGGCAAAAGTTGATGTAAATATTAATATGCATTTGAGTTATTTTATTGTTTATCTATGAATCTTTTCTTTTCTACTTAAAGAAAACAACCTCTGGGAAATGACTGTTTCATAAAATGTATTCATAAAGACTTTTGAATCGTGTTAATGAACCTGAAATAAAGAATGAGGGAAAGTAACATAAACCAGAAAATGTGTTTGTAGAATTTTTAAACTAATTCTACTTATAACAAGAATTAGAAATCTCAGATTTCATTTTCAAATAATTTATTACCAAAAAAAACTATTTACAATGCTCTCTTACCTTATCAATTTGAGTTATTAGGAAATAAATTATTCAGACCTTGTAATATAAAGGGTTTTATCATGAAGTAACCATTGCAGAAGTCAAAGAAACTTAACAATTATAAAAATGATTAAAATTTAGGAATGTACAAGTCCTAATCTTGTCTTCTCCATAAGCTTTGGGTTCAGATATTCTATTAGTTACTCAGGCTTATAATAGACTATGTGTAAATTAAGATAGATTTTTTTGGTCTCTACCTAAATTATTATATAGAGCCACATTGGTTGTTTTATATCTTCTCTATTTAATTACTTTCTTTTTCTACCATTAGTACAATGGAGATCATTTATATGTATTGCATAAGAACATTAACATGAGAAAAACAATTTCTAAATATGAAATCAAACTTCTTCTTTGCAATTGCCCTTTCCTATGTTGAAACTTTTATAGAAAATTGGTTTAAAACTTATAAATTTATTTTAATCTTGTCAAATGACAAAACTAAAACTTTAGTAATGACAAGTTTAATATCCTTTATACAAGGGACAATAGGCTTGGGAGAGCAAAGTGCCTCATAAACAATGGAGCACCGTGCACCAGGGATCTGGGGCTAAAGCAGGTTTTACAGAATGTTAAAAGTGGCAACACAGAGAGATAGGGCAGGACTGGCTGGGGATAATCTGACCTTGTTGAGAATGATTAAGGAGTAAGGATGAAAGTATAGAGTCAGCATTGGTTTGTTGTTTGGGAATTGGATGACTGGATATTCTGGCCAAATGGAGTGTTGACAGGAACACAAAAATTACTTCAATTTCGGTTTGCTGATATAGTCCCCCTGGCAAAAGCAGCTTCATCTTGGGCCTAGAAATTCATTTCAACATTATGATTTCACTTTCTTTTATTCTTCATTTTTGGACTAGCAAAATTTTGGACTTTGTACATAAGTAAATCTAAATGTGGATCAGTTATGGTTTAAACAAAATATGCTCTCACCCAACTTGTCAATATGAGTAAGTTAAAGATCAATAACCTTTATTTTGCAAAGTCTGATTGACTTAACAGAATATTTGTACACCATAAGTAAATTCTCTCATTGTGAACCTGCTGTAGATAGAAACATAATCAGACACCAACAAATGGAAAATAATAAGATGACTATGAGAAATCAAAGTTGATCTTCATTCTTCACTAAGTTAAGAACTGAAAAGTATTCATTTAATAAGGAAGAAAAACCAGAGAATAAAAAACGATTATAGTAAAATGATTTACAAAAAAATATAATAATTTGATACCTAAAAAATGTAAAAATTAGTTCACTATCAAAAAGATTCTACCTCCTTATTAAAGTATATTTTAAATTTTATTGGTTAATCATCAAAGTGAATTCATTCCTTGTTAAACAGCATGCCATGGAACACTGACTTATTATAATTCTTCAGTTTTTATTGTTTAATCCACAGTAGTTTCTCTTTTTACCATTTTGTTTTTCCCTGGTTAAAAAGTTCTGAACCATAATCCTGACAAAAAAAACACATGCAGAGGACCTTCAAGGAATGATTGAGAATGAAAGTAAAGATGATGGCGCAATTGGAGAATTATGGAAATCCTATCATATTATGAAGGACATCCAGACCATTTTAGTAGCTTAAGATGACAAACGACAGAGAAAGGGGTCTAGAGAAAAAACCTGGATGAACTAATGCTAATTTACAATGCTTTGGGCCACAGGTGACTAAATTATACATCCACATTTAAGGAGGCACTCCTCCCACAGCCACAAACTATTAGGGTGTATGCCTAGTCACAGTATTACATTTCTCTCTATGCAATATTGGGCAAACATTTTCCACCATGGGAAAATACCACATTAAAGACAGCCCAAATAAATAGCAATTATACTACTAGTAACTAGCAAAGAATAATGGGAAAATTTATGTAAAATACTTAATTTTCTTTTTATTTTCCTGGTGTTCTAAAATAGTTGAATTACAAATTTAATGCAAGAGATGAATTTAAAAAGAAATAAAGATATTATAATCCACAAAATTAGAAATGTCAATCTAAACACAGTTTAAAAATTCAACATGCCATTTATTTGAAGCTATAATAGTATAGTTTTTTTGTACCTAGCATGTGAAATACTTAGATTATAATATCTGCAAGAGCAAATTAATGCATTAAACTTAAACATGGAGTATAAATGGTGATAAACACTTTTCTCCATTAAGTCATGCAGTAGAGCCACAAAAAAGTAAAAACTTATGAGATATAATTTTTACCCAGTTACAGGTTCATGTGAATGAATAATGATATGATATTGGGTAAGGATACTTTAGTATTTTTTTAATCTTTTCAAACTGTTTAATTATTGATAAAATTGTATATTTCAGATTTGGTACCAAAGTGTTGAGGTTGGATAAAGACCAAAAATATTTATTTATATAAACTTCTGTTTGTTCTTGATAAAATTAGGGAGGTCCCTTATCTATTCTTGAAAGTCAGTATTCTCAGTCTTCAGGATCTAGCCTGCAGATATTCTGAACTCTTGAATTTATCTACACTAAGAAAGAATCTCTAGAGAATGAAGGATGAGAAGAAAGAAAGGAAAGGAAGAAAAAAAGGAAATTTTAATTGATCAAGTTTCTAGCTTTGGACTAAGTGCTTTCACATATATTAACCCATTTAATTTTCATAACAAATTTTCTAAGAAGTTATTATCCCTATTGGTAAATGAAGAGATAGCATGAGCTAAATTTGGCAAAGTCAAATGGCTAGATGTGCCTTGAAATGGGCTGCTTACCCAAGTCATTCTGAACCAAAGCCCATTTCTTTCATCTAGATCACCCAACCACCTGTCACTCTAGCTTTTACTTCTTTTAGTATTTTTTTAATCCCCATTGTGTTCCATACTTACTCATAATTCTATGTTTCGGCTGGAACTACATGCATCAGAAAGGTAAAATAGTGGTTGTCCATGTTTTCATCTTCCCAAGGAAATAAGAAGTCTGTATTATCAAACTGTCTTTATTTCAAACTTTTTTTTATTAAGGTATTATTGATACACACTCTTATGAAGGTTTCACATGAAAAAACAACGTGGTTACAACATTTACCCATATTATCAAGTCCCCACCCATACCCCAATCCTGTCCATCAGTGTAGTAAGATGACACAGATTCACTGTTTGCCTTCTCTGTGCTACACTGTTTTCCCTGTGATCCCCACACCATGTGTACTAAGCATAATACCCCTCAATCCCCTTCTCCCACTCTCCACACATGCCCTCCCACGCCCCTCCCCTTTGGTAACCACTAGTTCCTTCTTGGAGTCTCTGAGTCTGCTGCTATTTTGTTCCTTCAGATTTGCTTCGTTGTTATACTCCATAAATGAGGGAAATCATTTGGCACTCATCTTTCTCTGCCTGGCTTATCACTGAGCATAATATTCTCCAGCTCTATCCATGTTGTTGCAAATGGTAGGATTTGTTTCTTTCTTATGGCTGAATAGTATTCCACTGTGTACATGCTGGCCTCATAGAGTGAATTTGGAAGTATTCCCTCTTCTTCTACTCTTTGGAAAACTTTAAGGAGGATGGGTATTAGGTCTTCACTAAATGTTTGATAAAATTCAGCAGTGAAGCTATCTGGTCCAGTGGTTTTGTTCTTAGGTAGTTTTTTGATTACCAGTTTAATTTCATTGCTCATAATTGGTCTGTTCAGATTTTCTGTTTCTTTCTGGATCAGCCTTGGAAAGTTGCGTGTTTCTAGAAAGTTTTCCATTTCTTCTAGGTTATCCAGTTTGTTAGCATATAATTTTTCATAGTATTTTCTAATAATTCTTTGTATTTCTGTGGTATCCATAGTGATTTTTCCTTTCTTATTTCTGATTCTGTTTATGAGTAGACTCTCTTTTTTTTTGATAAGCCTGGTTAGAAGTTTATCTATTTTTTTAATTTTCTCAAAGAACCAGCTCTTTCTTTCATTGATTCTTTCTATTGTTTTATTCTTCTCGATTTCATTTATTTATGCTCTAATCTTTATTATGTCCCTCCTTCTACTGACTTTGGGCCTTATTTGTTCTTCTTTTTCTAGTTTCGTTAATTGTGAGTTTAGACTGCTCATATGGGATTGTTCTTCATTCCTGAGGTAGGCCTGTATTGCAATATACCTTCCTCTTAGCATGGCCTTCACTGCATCACACAGATTTTGCGGTGTTGAATTATTGTTGTCATTCATCCTCATATATTGCTTGATCTCTGTTTTTATTTGGTCATTGATCCATTGGTTATTTAGGAGCATGCTGTGAAGCATCCATGTTTTTGTGGGATTTTTCATTTTCTTAGCGTACTTTATTTCTGGTTTCATACCTTTGTGGTCTGAGAAACTGGTTGGTACCATTTCAATCTTTTTGAATTTACGAGGCTCTCTTTGTGGCCTAGTATATGATCTATTCTTGAAAATCTTCCATGTGCACTTGAGAAGAATGTGTATTCTGCTGCTTTTGGGTGTAGAGTTCTGTAGATGTCTACTAGGTCCATCTTTTCTAGTGTGTTGTTCAGTGCCTCTGTCTCCTTACTTATTTTCTGTCTGGTTGATCTGTCCTTCAGAGTGAGTGGAGTGTTGAAGTTTCCTAGAATGAATGCATTGCATTCTATTTCTCCTTTTAATTCTGTTCATATTTGTTTCACATATGTAGGTGCTCCTGTGTTGGGCGCATAGATATTTATAATGGTTATATCTTCTTGTTGGATTGCCCTTTTATCATTATGTAATGTCCTTCTTTGTCTCTTGTGACTTTCTTTGTGTTGAAATCTATTTTGTCTGATACAAGTACTGCAACTCCTGCTTTTTTCTCCCTATTAGTTGCATGAAATATCTCTTTCCATCCCTTCACTTTTAGTCTGTGTATGTCTTTGGGTTTAAAGTGAGTCTCTTGTACACAGCATATAGATGCGTCTTGTTTTTTTATCCATTCAGTGATTCTCTGTCTTTTGATTGGTGCATTCAGTCCTTTTACATTTAGAGTGATTATCCATAGTTATGTACTTATTGGCATTGCAGACTTTAGATTCGTGGTTACCAAAGGGTCAAGGTTAACTTCCTTACTGTCTTAGAGTCTAACTTAACTCAATAGGCTATTACAAACACAATCTAAAGGTTCTTTTTTTTTCTTCCTCCTCCATTCTTTATATATTAGGTATCATATTCTGTACTCTTTGTCTATCCCTTGATTTACTTTGGGAATATTTCATCTAATTTTGCATTTTCTTAGTAATTAGCTCTTCTACTTTCTTTAGTGTTCTTTTATTACCTCTCGTGACAGCTATTAAACCTTAGGAACACTCCATTTATAGCAGTCCCTCTAAAATACACTGTAGAGATGGTTTATGTTAGGTATATTCTCTCAGCTTTTGCTTACCTGGGAATTGTTTAATCCCTCCTTCAAATTTAAATGATAATCTTGCTGGATAAAGTAATCTTGGTTCAAGGCCCTTCTGCTTCATTGCATTAAATACATCATGCCACTCCCTTCTGGCCTGTAAGGTTTCTGCTGAGAAGTCTGATGATAACCTGATGGGCTTTCCTTTGTATGTGATCTTATTTCTCTCTCTGGATGCTTTTAGTAGTCTGTCCTTATCCTTGATCTTTGCCATTTTAATTACTGTATGTCTTGGTGTTGTCTTCCTTGGGTCCCTTGTGTTGGGAGATCTGTGCACCTCCATAGCCTGAGAGACTATCTCCTTCCCCAGATTGGGAAAGTTTTCCGCAATTACCTCCTCAAAGCCACTTTCTATCCCTTTTTCTCTCTCTTCTTCTGGTACCACTATAATGCAAATATTGTTCCTTTTGCATTGGTCACACAGTTCTCTCAATATTCTTTCATTCTTAGGGATCCATTTTTCTCTCTCTGCCTCTTCTTCTTTGTATTCCTCTTCTCTAGTTTCTATTTCATTTATCATCTCCTCCACGATATCCTATCTACTTTTACTACCCTCCATTGTGCTCTTCAATGATTGGATCTGCAACTGGAATTCGTTCCTGAGTTCTTGAATATCTTTCCATACCTCTATGAGCATGTTCATGATTATTATTGTGAACTCCCTTTCAGGAAAATTCATGAGGTCGATGTCATTTAAATCTTTCTCAGGAGTTGTATTAATAATTTTACTCTGAACCAGGTTCCTTTGGCATTTCATATTTGCATATGGCACCCTCTAGTGCCCAGAAGCTCTACTCCCTGGAGCTGCTCAGCCCCTGAAGCAATGTTGGTGGTTGCAGCAGAGTGGTATTGGTGCCTGGGGGGAGGAAAGAGCTGTTTCCTGCTTCCAGGCTGCAATGCCTGTCTCCACTGCCTGAACCAGTGGGCCAAACCAGGTATAAGCCTCTATGGCTTGCATTTGTAGTTGCTGTAGATAGGTCTTCCCTCTGGCTGGGCTAATGCCAGGGTAGGACTTGCCAGTTTGCGAGCCAGGTGGGGCTGGCTGGGAGAAAGGCACAGTAGGCTGCGTATCACAGAGGGGGTCCTTGGAGCTGTGTAGCCAGCCAGGGAGCTGGAGTACCTGAAGATCATCTAAGGAGGAAGATTTATTTTTCCTCCTTAAATATGAGAGTCTATATGGCAAAGCTCCCAACCTGCTGTGCAGAGTGCACCTGGACAATTTTGTCTACCTGTCCTCTCTCCTGAGCAGTAAGCTCCCAACATGTTGGGCAGAGTGCACCCGGACAATTTTGTCTACCTGTCATTTCTCCTGAGCAGTAAGCTCTGTGCAATCCTTGCCCCTTTAGCAGCCCTCTTGCTGAGGGCTTCCTTGTTAGGAAGTCTCTCAGACTTCCCACCTTTCTTTTGTCCCAGAGCAGCTGGATATGGATCCCTGCTTTCCACAAGCGGCTGGGATCTCAGTCTGTCCAGGAATTCTGCCTCTCTTAGCTTTCCTACCCCATAATAATGAGAGTATATGCAAGCAGCATGAAATGTAGGTTGGTGCTCCCAGAGCAAATCTCCAGTGTTAGGTATTCAGCTGTTCCAGGCCTCCACTCCCTCCCTGCTCCATTTCGTTTCCTCCAGCCTGTGAACCTAGGGTGGGGGAAGCGTTTGCGTCCTGCCAGGCCACAGCCTTGGTACATTACCCTGTTCTGTGAGGTCTGCTCTTTTCTCCAGGTGTATGCAGTCTGGTGCAGTCCTCTTTCCTGTTGCTCTTTCTAGGATTAGTTGTATTAATTTACTTTTGTATTATATGCAGTTTTAGGAGGAAGCCTGTGTTTCACCTCTCATGTTGCCATCTTTAATCCCCTGCTATTCTCTTTATTTCAAATTTTTAAGTTAAAATCTTAATGCTGAGAACAGAAATCCTGAGGAAGAATTTTTGAAACAAATCAAATTAACTTATTTTATCAGTTGAGTTTTCTGCTTTTTGGTGGCAGCAGAGAATTAAGTTATTCCTGGAATATTATCAGTGTCTTGTTCATGTAAGATCACTTTCAATTTTAAAATTATTTTATTTTTTTCCATTTATCAAACATTCTTGAATCTCAACACACACGGACGCCCCTCTATAAGGAATGTTTGCACTGTGGGGCATCTGTTTGCAAATATATAAATAGGTACATCTTTACTTTTATTTCAGACTGTCGTCCTTTGGTATTAAATGGAAAGTTAGAAGAATTAGGCCTCCACCTGCATGTGCAGAATCATTTCTAGTTTCACCATTTCTGTGGTGATTTTAACTGCCTATTAAGTGGAGAGATCAAACCCCTCAACTTTAGATTCAGTTGCAATTTGAGTAAGTAAGTTCTACTTTTGAGCAAGATTGTTTCATTTTTGGGGTTGTGTTCAACTGATTAAAACAATATAGCTGATTCAAAAAATTAAAGATTTACTGTGTCTATTTTAGTTATGAATGTGTACTGCAGCTTCATTTTTATTGCTATGAAAAATTTCAGTCAATTTAACATATGACTTTTAAGTAAAATGTAAAAAAAAAAAGGGATACTCACTAGCTGTAGGTTTTCATTTATTAACTTTGAGTCAGATGTGTCTGTTCTTCCAGAAGTTCCCCTCTATTTTCTCTTCTGGTCTTCCCACCATTTGTCCTTTCAGATGAAAGCACTAATCAGGTTCCTCATTTAATATTATACTAACAAGCAAAAAATTTTTAAAGAGATAAAATAACAGCCTGCCTTAAATACTAAGGAAACCAATTTCTAACAACTTAGTACTAATTTCAAACAGAGGCATTTGGCCACTGAAGCAGATCTGATAACAAAATGCGTCCTTACTCTCAGGGGCAATTTGAATAGTGGTGTTTGTCCCAGTAACACAGTCTAGCCTCAAAGTGGGAAATTGATAACAGGAAAACACACCCAAGGACAAAATGGGAACAAATGTTACAGTGTGATAAAGCTATGCAAAGTACTCAGAGAGTCCCTTAAGGTGCAACATTAGCACACAAATGAAGGAAGTGTATACACCGGGAATCTGCACTCTTCCAGAACACTGTATCAAGGTATTTTGATTGGGCATAATCTTCCTAGTGGGGACAATGTGGAAAACTTTCATAAACATTGTCTTTGTGAATTTCAGTCTACTTCCAGAAAATCACTACTTGACAAAAATATTATCCATAGCTCATATTGAGTGTAACTATAGACAATATTGCCAAATATCTTTTTTTTTTAAATATTTTATTTTATTTTAGTATCATTAACCTACAATTACATAAGCAATACCGTGATGATTGAACTCCCCCCATCACCAGGTCCCCCCC
>JAQQAC010008350.1:3856098-3910794 GCA_029783875.1 Phataginus tricuspis | reverse complement strand
TTTTGAAGTCTATTTTATCTGATACAAGTACTGCAACACCTGCTTTTTTCTCTTTGTTGTTTGCTTGAAATATTTTTTTCCATCCCTTCACTTTTAGTCTGTGTCCAAATATCTTTTAAAAGAATTGTTTAAGCAAGAATATAGCCTACCTGAAACTTACTGTTTTTTCTACAAAATAAATGTTAACTTCTGTAATTGGTGTGAAAATAGAGAATGTATTTAAATCACCTAATACAATGTCTATCACTTAGTAAAATGATTAAGAGTGCTATTTTTCATTATATTTATCATAAGCATAAAAACCCTCTTAAGCATGTGTAAAGTCTATTGACCTCTATAAAATAAAAAAGGAAGAGGAGTATTTTCCAATAAGTTATGATAAATAATTCTTAGCTTTATAACAGTTTATTAAGTTTGACAGTTAAGGAAATTTAATTAAGGGCCATAGTCTAGTAGGCATGATTGCAGTAAACTTCAACTATTATAAGTTTAATAATCATAAAAAACAAGCTACTTTTCTTAGAGAACTGTGTATATTATCATATTATGTACTTTACCTTGTAATATGAAAATTGGACTATAAAAATGCATGATAATATGGGGGAGATAGAGGAGATATGCCTCATGAATACTTGCCTTACGTTCTGTGTAATAAACTTGCAATGGGTCTAAACAGTTATGCATGTGTGATTATGTATGCACATGCATGATGGGAAGTAACATATTTTAAAGTATCATGAATGGCAAAAAAATCTTTAAACTACTCATTCATCCTTAGTTCTTATTATACAACAATGAAAAAAATGAAAAGTGTCCCCTAAGTATTTAAGGTGTGTTTAGTAAACCATACAACAGATCCATGAACATTCAAATTTGGAAATAATGTGATTTTGACATAAAAGTTGTAAAGCTCTCATAATGATTTTAAATTGAAACCACATGGACTTCAAGTTTAGCTACTTTTTTGTACCTGGACTTCAATATTTTCACTTATATTGGCCTAATGTTGTCCATCCAAGGCCAAAAATAGCCCACATAAAATAAAGGTCAAACATTTTTACAATGTAGACAAATGGAAGTTTTTAACAGTTTTGTCTTCCTCAAGCTAAATACCAAATAACACTGTGGGTACCCATTTATCATACAAGAAAATAATTTCACAGTAACTTGAGAAATACATGGGGATTGTTTACTTTTCAAATATATATATGGTGAAAATAGTCCATGGCTTCCTGTGTTGAAACTTAATAGTATATATAGTCAAAGGAATAAATAACTGTAGGTATATCACTCCATAAATGATAGTTTTCTTTGTTGCTACTTTTCACTTTCTTATTTTACCCAGGAATAATATTATCTCAGCATTTTTCTACAGTGTATGTCTGTGTTAGAGATATGAATGGCATTTTGGAAATATATTCATAGCATTCTAAATGCTGTTCAAAATTGCCCTTCTTAAGTTGTAACAGAAATAATGTAGCCACAATATAATCATAACCTTTTAAATTAAATATTTATTATGCTTATAAAATAAGACCAAATTGGTATTTAATTAAAATGAAAGATATTTCCTAAAGACAATATCACAGTGGTTTGATTATGTAGCATTGGTTCATAAAATATCACTGGACTATTACAAATTAAACATATAAAACTAAAAGAAATATGCAACTTTTCTAATTATTTCTTTATGATATATGTAACTAGTATACAAAGATTAAATATGATTTAAGGAGTCCAAAAAAATATTCCATGAAATCTGTATTTCATCAGCAGATATAAATTCACAAGCGGCATCTGAGTATCTATCACCCGTTTTTCAATAGGTATTGTCAGAATACTTAACATTATTTCAAATAGGCAAGACTATACCAAGTAGTCAGTTTTTTGTTAATGAAATTTAACTCAATAAAATCATAACCATAAAAATTTTACTGAAAGATACTTTAACTTTAAAATTTTAATAATTAAATTTTTCCATTTTGAACTTTATAATTTTTGTATAAATATTTCAATATACTGTTAAGTGATAACTGTTTTTATGAAACAACTATAACCATTTTATGTTTATTCAAATATTATTGCATTCTGAATAGGTAGAATTTCAAGTGTATTTACTAAAGAAACTTATTAGTTTCTAGAAAATATAAGCTTCTAGAAAGTATTGGTTTACTTTAAAATTGGGCTCAGGAGAGATTGCAGCAAAAAAAAAAAATCATATATAATGTCAGAAAGGTAGACAAACATTATAATCCAACCATAGTTTCCCTCAAGCTATAGGATTCTTGTTGTGAACTTATAAAAATACGCCAGATACTGGAAAATATTAATAAATTAATATGAGCAGTGTTGTGATATATTTTTTGTTGTTATTCTGTAATATTTACCTCAAAAATAAGAAACAAAAGGAAATTATGTACTATCAGAGTTTTTATCTACATATCAAAAAAAGTAATAACTTTTTAGGGAAAATATGATCATAGTTGTTTTAAAGGTGTGATAATAGCTATTTAATCCTGTCCTTTCAAAGATGCACCATCATTACTTATAGTTGTCTCTATACGATTACAGTGATATAGTCAAGCTGTTTTCTCTCTCACTAACAACTGTCTTGTGTGATCAATCAACACAGCCATGGGAAGAACCCACACTGGGCATTAAAACAATCAACAATGGATGAAATAGTTCATCCATTTTTACTATTATTCAGGCAGATTAATATAAACTACATAATAATTATTATAAGTATATGATTATATCCTTATTTATTTGGGCATCTGGTTCTAGCCCATTTTTGTTTTATCCCATATTATGAACATAAATGATGATTATTAAAAAAAATCAAACATTTTATATTAAATTTTACCCCTCATCTAGATAAAACTTTATAATTTAATTCACTGAACAAATATTTATTGAACACAAATTATGAGCCAGTCACTGTGCTACATGTTGTGGAGCCAGGAGGAATATAGTGCAGAATCAAATGCAGACCTACCATCCAGGAGGGTCCCCCTTACAGCTGGACAAACAGCAAATTAGCAATTTTACCATGCATGATGATGATAAAGACTATAATATGGTCAACAGTAGATTCTGTGAAATAAAACAAAACAACCTCAGTTCAGTTCTGGAATCTCATGGAAACTTTTCCCAAGGAGAAAAATACTCCTTTAGGAAGATGAAACATTATTTGCAGACCTAAAGGTGATAGAGAGCGAGAGAAAGTAGAAGGCAGATATATGGAGACATGAATCTGGATAGCTATGCAAGTTACAAATTTATAAACGCTGCTAGTTTTCAATACCAAAGATTCCATATAGAAACATTTTATTTTGTTTGTTTAAGTCAGAAGAGAATGCAATTAAATTTGAATTTTAGTCAGATCATCCTACCTGCAGGGGAGAGGACAGCCTAGAAATAAGTAAGAAATGACAAGGAGAATGATAGAGAGACATGTTGCAATGTTCCAGGGCAACAGTAATAATGACCCAGGTCAGCAAGGTTATGTTGGGACTGAAAAGACAGAATTGATGGATTAGGAGGTTCACTGCATATAAGCCATAGGGTTTGGTGATGACTTAGATAGATACAGAGAAGGTATGAAAAGGAAGGGAAATCAATGAATGTTATACAGCTTTCTGACTTCCGTAGCCAGTGCCTTTTACTGAGTTAGATGGACACATGTGGGGGACAGGGGCTAAACTGACGAGTTAGGGGCTCCATACACTAAGTTAATGCCTAGGAGGTATTTGTGGAGATAAGTTGAGTAAGTGGATATAAATGGTAATTTAGTCAGGGTGTGATCACTTAGATATTTTATGTAGAATGAGAAGCCTAACAGGCTTAGGACACCTGACAATATCCAATCTGAGAGAGGAAGAAAAAGAAAATGTGCCTAAAATTCAAAGAAGTAGTGGCTATAGAAACTGAAGAAAAAAAAAGGAAAACCAGAAATCTGTGGTGTTTCTGAAGTCAATTGATGTAAGTTTGTTAAAAAGGTAAAAAAAAAAATTGTCAAAGTAAGCACTGAACCGTAAACCATGACCTTGGCATTTAATGGTCTAGGTCATTGGTGTCATCCATCTGTACTGTATCTTAGATCTTCCCGAGTCCCGTGAAGAGAGACAAATGTCTCTCTATCTGCTTATATGTATGTCAATGACTATGCAAACATCAAGTTAAATATTCAAAGTATTTATGTCTAAATATATAATTGCAAACCAACAGCTTAATGCGCCTATAAACACACACACACACACACACACACACACACACACACACACACACACACGGTGCTAATAAATTCAAGACCTTAAACTCAGGAAAATCTTTAATGCTGCCTAGTATTAAATGTCCCTAGCCAGTTCATTTCCCCATCTTTTCTAGAGAACATTTATATTTTCTCTCACCTCAAAGCTTAAAAATTCCTCCTCCAGTCACACTTTCAGTCATCAACTTGCATTTTACACTGAAGAAAACACACACACGTACACGCACACACACACATATCCAGACTCAGTCAGCTCACCAAATAAACAATCTACCAAGATTCTCACCTAAATATTCTGCTTTACTCCTTCTGCAATGTGTATTCTGCCTCCCATCTCTACTGTTGGTGGTGTTCTGTAGAGCCCATCCATTCAGGACAACACAAGAACTTAGCTTCTAAAATTATTTTCCTTCTTTCCTACATCATTTTTTCCTGTCTATATCATTTGCACTTTTTTACTAATATACAGTAACATCTCTAATCTAAAAAAAGGAAAACCTCACATTGTTCAGTAACTACTTCCTCATTGTCCTATTCTCTTTGACAGCAAAACTCTCTAAATGAATTATCTCTACCAGTTGCCTACTTTCTATCACTCTATATTTAAACAATTTCATTGTCCCAGTCACCTCATGTTGACTACTCTCATAATGGTCAGCAATCACTTCCACATTACAAAGTTATGTAACCGTTTTCCAGTCATCTTACTTAAGTCATCAGTGTTTGACCTCTGTGTATTCTCTCCTCCTTGAAGCGTTTTCTTCAGCTGTGTCCTGGGAATCCAGCAATCACCAGGTTTTGTCTAACCTTTCCAAACCTGCTGTTTAAATCTCCTTTGGTGTTTCTCCTCTTCTCATATCTGAATGTTGCAGTGTTCCAAAATTTAGTCATTGAACTTGTTCTTTTTTTCTGTACAGGTGACCCTATCCAGTTTTACACCCTCAACTACCATCTACATATTGATGACTTCCAAAATTGTATCTGCAGTCAAGAACTCTCCCTGAGCCCTCAGACTTTAGATATGTATCCACTTAGATGTCCAATAAGTAACACAAACTTTAAATATCCATAGTTTTCTTTTAATATTCTCCTTATAGGATTTCCTTTCTCAGTTAAAGACAACTCCATTTTTCCATATTCTTATGCCAAACCCTCAAAATCAATGTTATTGCCTGACTTTTATTGTTCTGCCATCCAGTTTTTCAGTAATTATGTCAATTCGACCTTTAAAAAAATAACCAAGTCAGATTTTTCTTCAGAGTACACATTTCTGACAATTATTAATATCCATTACATATATTTTAATCTAAAACAGTCATAAATACAGTCTTGGTATTAGGTGATATTAAGAAATAGTTAATTTATTAGATATGACAGTGTTGTTTTGTCTTGGAAGGAGTGTGTTCTTATAACAGGAGGGAGATGCATACTGAATTGCTTAGGTGAAGAAATGCAGTGTCTATACGATAGTGTAAAACAAACAAATAAATAGAATGAGTTAGAAAGTAACTAGAATTTAACAACTCTTGAGCATGTCCACTGCTACAACTTGGGTTCAAACCACCCTCATCCCCACTTGTATTTTTCACTAGCTGTCTGTTTGATGTATATGTTTCTGGGTTCAATTTCTGTCTGTTCTCAACACGGCATCCTATTCTATACCAGCTACACTGGTCACCTTGCTGTTTCTTGAACTGGGCACATGCCCATTTTAGGTATATTCAGAGCATTACCACTCTCTCCCTCACTGGTCTCTTTGCCTCCTTCTCCAGGTATTTGTATGAATATATCCTTCATTTTCTATAAGTCACTCAAAAGTCACCTTCCCATTGGAGCTTTTCCTGGCCACCTTAACACATTTTCAACTTTCTACACACTTAACATGTTCCTTGTCTGCTTATTTTTGTCCTCTTAAGCAAGTATAATCTAGCTGACTGATCTTCACCATCTCTCTCTGTCACCAAGACCCAGAAGAATAGGAGTTTTGTTTATTTCATTCAGAGTTGTAGACTCAGCCCTGCAACATTGTTAGGCACATAATAGGTAGTCGGTATTGTTCAGTAAATGAGTGAATGAAGAATTGAATGCATTCTTCTCCTCTTCCCCAGTCTAAAATTTTCCAGAGCTTAATTCCTAAATATCTTCCCTTTTCTTTTCCTCTACTCTTCCATAAGAAATCTCATCTATTTTTACACTTTTAGACTACATATACATGCCCATGAATTCCCTTTATATCTCTGTAAATGTTTCCTATATTTACAAGTTGCTTAAAACTCAAATCTTTCCTGTCTTTAAATCCTTTCTCTGTTCCACATCAGCAAATTCTATCAGCTAAAGCTTCAAAATAGATCCCCAATTACCTTTGATTTTACGATTTTCAGATACAAGTCTGTTCTTGCAGCAGTGTATCTTTTCTGTTGGCTACAGTTGTCGGTCTCCCTGTCCCACTATCGTCTCTCTATAGCTTATTCTCCTTGCTGTGGTCCGAGTAATCTTTTTGAATTGTTAGTCAGACCTTATCACTGCCTAGATAGCAGCTCTGAAGTGATTTCTTATGTTATTTAGGATAAAATCCAAGTTTCTTATCATTATCTAAAATGGCCTGTATGACATACCCCTTGGCTAACTCTGTGAAGATTCTCTCCTCCTTACTAAATTCCAGCCAATGTAGCCTACTTGAGAATTCTTTTTTAAAATGTGTGGATCAACAGGTTTTGAGAAGCTGAATAACTTTATGCAGTTTCAACCAGTTTTTAGGAGTAGAATCTGGTTACAAAGTCTTACATAGCCATTCAGGGTGTAATGTGATACTGCAGCAGGTTGAGAACATTAATTGAATCAGAAAACACAGTAATTTTGTGGTTAAATACAGTATGGTCCCACAGATTGACAGGAAAGCAGGATGATAAATATAGGTGTATAGGTCGTGACTTGGATTTCATGCCTATAGCCCAGCAAGTTGCTGTGGATAACAGAATATGGAGAGAGACATACGATTTCCTCACGTACAAGAATTAAAACTGAGAAAAGGGTAAATTTGTGAAGGGATTGGAGAGAGGCAGACAAAGTTTGAGTCTGGTTTATGCCATGGGAACCTGGAATCTGAATGGCAGTTTGATGTTTTGTTTATTACAAAAATTTGAATAACAAAGTCGTACTTGCCTCTGGAATATCAGTCACAATGATAGTGATTTTAAAGGCAGGGAATAGGACACACATCTTTATCAAAATCTCTAGGCAGGCGTGCGCAATTTTAAAAAGTCCTGCAGGTAAGTTTGCTACAAACCCTAATAGATGTGTCTCCTTATTACCACCAATTTTTTCTCATTCTTATTTTCCTTCCCAGTGAAAATCACTGATTTATAGCTTGGGAGGCAGAAACATGCCTAAGGTATTTTTTCTCAAACTACACAGACAAAAGAGCAGGTTAAAATTTAAGTGGAAATAATGGTAGCAAGAGAGATACAGCCTAAAAATAAATATACATTAAAATTAAAAGCTACCTCATGGATAACATTCTCATCACTATACAGATAACATAAATTATTGGTAAATGTGTGTCTGAAGGAGTGAACTTTCTAAAAAAAAGATATAAGAGAATTTTTTCATCACAAACATGCTTAAAAGATGAAATACTATTTCATTTTAATTACTTTTTAATCCTAAATATATTGAAATAAGTCACATTAAAAGTTGAAAATCTAAACACACACTTAAATATGGATATCTTGATTGTTCTTTTGACTCTTAAAAAAACACTTTTTTTATTGAACTTTCAACAAGCTATGATGAATCAGAAAAAGCATGGCCATTAGAGGAAGAAATACTTGATTTTGAAGATCTTGTGTGACACATACTTGCCCATTTAATTAATTCCTCTGTGTCTCTGTTTCCCTAATAAAACCTACCTCACACTTTATTGGGAAAACTTGTCCAGTGAATAATATCTGTCCTACTGTGGAAAACCTGCAAGCAACCACCAGCACAGCTTTGGTGGTTATAAAGCAGGATAGGATTGTCTTTATTATTGCTGCTGTCTTCATGGCATGGATCTAAATATTCTGTGTAGATATTTTATGTATTCTTTACAGCCATTGTACGCAAAATGAACTATTATCCCCATTTTCAAATAAACTGATGGGAGAGTTTAGGAACACAGCCCGTGGTCACACAACCAATAACATTTTTAATAAATACTTTTTCCACCTCATTTGTTGATATTAAAATTTTTTTAAACTGTGGTACCTGAAATAATAGTTTAGAACTCCCAGTATCAGAAGGAAAAAAAAATTTTAAACATAAGATGAATATATTATTGGTGGGAATACTCTTTACTTCTTTATAAAGTCACAAGGTAGAAAAAAGCTTTTATCTTCTCAGATTAAGGGCATTTGAACATTCTAACTTCAATAAATATTTATATTTAGTAATTTTATGTATCATAATTTATATTTAAAATTTCATGATTATATATTCATATAAAATGTTGAAAATATATCTCATCAAAACAAGATAAATATTTCTGTAGCTCTAATCATAAAACAGTATTCATTGTTAAAAAGAAAGATACAAGCCTAGCATGGGGTTACTTCTGCTAGGCCAAGTCACCAAACTGGGACCCAATACTTACACCCAATTACAGTTTCTACATCCCCCCGAAATGTAGTCAGTCAGGGATTTTCTGGTCAACATCACCAATAAGACGCACCTTCCGCATCTTCCCTAAAAGAAGACAGGGTAATCTGCATTATAAGTTCTCCTCCCCTTCCGCCTAAGAGAAAGTGACCTTGCCTGAAACAATCACTTCTTTTCTTTTGCAAATAACTTTTCCCTCACACTCCTGTCTATAAAAACCTTCCATTCTGTACAGTTCCTGGGATCATCGCTCTACTTGCTGGAGGGAATTCTGCCAGATTCATGAACGGCTTAATAAAGCCAATTAGATCTCCAAATTTTCTTGGGTGAATTTTGTTTTTTAACAATGTATTCAATTTAATAGAAAAGATATTTTTAATTCTTCAGCATTACTTCAGATATTTTTGCATGAAATTGATAAGAATGTCCAAGAAACATTGCCTTTAAATTCTTAAGTTATTAAATCATACTTCCTAGTATAAAATAATTATCTTTTTGCTTCTATTATGGTACATCTGCCTTGGATGTAAGAAGTTAAATCCTGTGACTGAATTAGCTGCAATTAGCAAGTCATTCAGAAATCACATTCATCATTGTCACTAAAGAACAATCTGGAAGGAATTGCCTGAGCTCTATTTAACATCTATGAGAACTGCAAAGACTGCTTTGTTCATCTTTCTCACATTTCTCTAAGTAAAAGCCAGGAAGCTGTAGCACAGAAGTAATGTAAAAAGTAAGATTTCCTTTCAATACCTTTGAGTTTATGTCACAACTCTTGTCTATAAGTCAATAGCCAGTTCTGAATTATGACACGCTTTTTAAAGATGTTTGACTATATCATTTGTCTTTCTTCATGAACAATATTACAGGCTTTAATGTCAATTACTTTATTTGTTGTCAATTTCCAGACTAAATTGATGGATATATGTTATTAGGGACCTTATCAGTTCTGATCACTGCTCTATACATTGCCCATACAGAACTTCCTGGCATGCACTAGGCAATAAAATTCAATGAATGAGTAATAGCTTCCTCAAAAATTTTTGAACTCAGATTGATATTTTATTGTGGATTAAAAAAAAAAATCAACAGAATACTGGCTATCATGTGGTACAGCACCAGATAAGAATAACCTCATTGTTTCACAAATCAAAAGGTTATCATTAGTCTGAAGGACAAGAAAAGGTGTTCATGTGAAAGGATGAATGTATCTGGCTTCAAGTAAAACAAAAATCAAGTCATAAAAGAGAACCTAGATAGAGTCATTGTGGGCACAAAACAGAGAAATTTTGGGTAAAATTCATAGAGAGACCATTTTTAGCTTTGTATAAAAATTTCTCTTTGAGAAGGAATAAAAAATACCTCCGGTGTCTCGAATTCTGGTAGGGCCTGATTAAAGGTTTGTCTTATCAACTGAAGTTAGCAATGAATAAAGTTGTTAGAGACTGAAGTGACAGACATTGTGCAGAATGTGACACACATTAAAAAACAGAACAAAGGATAACTTCATGAAAATATTCTAGATAATCTGGATAGGAGATTAGACATTACTTCAATAAAACTTGAATTTTATTTGAAAGGCATAATATTTATCTTTGAGTGAAAAAAAAACTTTAGTAAAAGAAAAACCAGGAAAAATATCTGAAAAGGGTAAACAGGAATAGTTGAGAAAAGAAAATCTTTGATTATAAAATACTTCCAACTACATGCTAATAAGATATGATACCTCAATGAGAAATAATTGAAGGTTGATATGGGATATCATCAAGTTTCCAGTAATGGAAAGTATATATAGGATAATTTTTAATTTACTAATTGTTGGTCAGATAATTAATAGAATTATTGCAAAAACAATGTGGCATTTTATATGGTAGGTAACAAATATATTTACTTTTATCTCTCCAATGTTAATATAGATTTAATATCACTTGTCAAAGGTTTTCAATAATTTGTTAAATTATATAAAATTGATCACTAAAATGAAATAAGATTATTTTGTATGTATAACTATTTCAATGATTAGAAATTCATTATGATTGGGTGCTCACTTTGGAAAATTCATTCAGCATGATTTGGGGCTCTATTCTCTACCTATGCATATTGCAATAAAACTTACTTAAAATATTTCTTGGGATGACAGGTTTCTCCAAAAATAGTGTCATTGCTGTCCATGCACCTTAACATGGTATCTTTGTTTCTTTTACTTCCCCTAAAATCAATGTCCTTTAATTATACAAATAAAATCAAATATACATGGATATTTTTTAAATTTTAGTTTCCAGCATATTCATAATATAACTTAAGTCTTTTCTTTGCACATTGGAGATATTTATATATTTATATTTAAATTTTCCCTAGCTTCCAATACAATCAATCTAATGTTTTACTCACTTAAGCAAACCCTCCGGTAGGTAAAATCTTTACCAAGCAGTTTTTATTGAGCACTGATTGTGCTAGGCTACAGGAATGAACAGCACAGACATATTCTCTGCTCTCATTGGGCTTTCCAGTCTAACGGAGGTCATTACTCAAATATAGGGACCTCCAGTGTATAGTGATATAAAGAAAATAATTTCGAACTCAAGAAGAATTATTTGATATGTTCAAACTACCCATTAAAGAAAAAATCACAATAATTACAGTTTTGTATAATTTTCTTAGAGCATTTGATTTCCCAGATCTCTTCTATGTTCAAATGTTTCCTTAAAATCAAGCTATTTTAAGACTTGTATTACTACAAGCTACAAACTACAAAACTAAGTTTCCAGGACTTTTTCTTGGCATTCCCTAGCTTTATTCCTGAAACTATGGGCTGGCTGCCATCAATTTTATGGCACAGACTAGAGCAAACCAACATGAAGAAGAGCAAAACAGATAGAATTTGGAAGATCTGAAGAGAAACCAATTTGTTTCAAGTTTGGGACTTTTTTCTTATCCATAATTAATGCTAAGTCTGCCCTTATTAAAATAAATGCTCCAGTGCCATTATATGAAAGTGCATTTCAACTTTCTACAGACCCTGTGGGATTCAGATGATTGCTTCCAAATGACAGCAGTTGTTCTGTCATGAGAAAACAAAAATAGGTACAAATATAAAGCATTTCCACATTTAGAAATAGGCAAGATATCTGGATGCATCTGTCCACCTACTAAAGCAAAGAAGGAAATAGTAAAGGTAAGGAGGGAAAGAGAAAGGCAGGAAAAATGGTAGAAAGGGAAGCAGGGAAGGAAGACAGGTTCCTGTTTCCCTCTAAGTCAAGCTAGTATTCAGCCCAGTTCATTTTCTGGCTAACTGGAGGATGCTGAAGGTTGCCTGGTATTCCTCTTTAACTTTCCAGATAATTAAGCAAACTCTTCTGTCCAAACAATGCAGATGAAAGAAGAAAGAATAATCTTCCAGACCATGAAAGCTTTGTTCATCCATCATACCAACAGTATAATAAAGATCTTAGAGATCTTTTGTCTGGCAATCTTTTGCCCTTTGGCTGATGAACAACCAAAGATGCGCAATGCAACCTAATTGCTAAATGAGAACTGTGCTCTGGGAATCAATTTGTTTGCACAACTCTATCCAACTACTTCAGTGAAGTATTTAGGAGAGTCGGTTAAGTACAAAAACCTCTTCTAAATACTAAATAAGACTTAAATGTTCCTACAAAAAAAATAGAAAGTGTGCTTTAAAGTGAGCACCTGATTCCTAGTATTAAATTTAGGTAAAAAAAAGACATCTCAAAAAAGGTGAAAAATGTGTTGGAAAATCTAAATTTGCATTAAAAGGTGAAACATGTTTGTGTTTCAGACATTTTTTTGCTCTGTTTTTTGTTTTTTCTTAATGGTCATGTTCAACAACACTGATTGACAGCCTGGGCTAGGGTCTTTCTGAGGTAATAGTAATACAAAAATTAAAATAAGTAGATGATTCCACAAGGTTCCTGACACCAGGGAGCACGCAAGAAATCTCACCTTTTATGCAGCAATCTGCTGTACTTCCAAAACTCATCCTTTAGACTCGACGTTTCTTTCTATTTACCAAGCATCCACTTTCACAGCACCTATCAGGCTATATTTATAACCTAATTGGCACTGCTCATTACTAGTACTGAAACTTCAGCCCATATTCTGTATGTCTCCAGTTAGTACATATGCTAATTCTTTTTAGAGTTAGAAGATGATGTGCAGCTAAATATATCTCATCTTCCTCATAGTATTTATTTAATGGAAATGTAATTTGTTCCTTTTTATTAATGCTAAATGAAAATAAATCTTCCTCTCTTTCTTTTCCCCTTCCCTAGAAGATTTAGCACAATGGTGTGTTTTGCCTTTTGAGCAAAGTTGGTAACATTATCATACAGTTTGTGCATTTCCTTTGGGATTCTTCTCTTTTCTTCCTTCCCCTACCCTACCCTTCGCTTGGCTATCTTTTCCGTCTGCTCTTCTTTCTCTCATAACTATCTGTGTTCCTATTCCTCTATGAAGTTGTGAATGTATCTCAATCCACTACTTAGGAATAATGAAATAATATAAATTGAATAACCAATTACACCATAGATTCTACTTCCACAGTGTATCCAAGCAGTCAGTGTTAAGACAATTTCTGAATTACTGCAAATTTCTACCATGTATTAATGCAGCCCTCCTATCTAGAAAAACAAACCCATTGAAATAAGAAGGAAACTTAACAAACCAATGAATCTAGGGAATTGTTCGATAATTACTTCCCTCATCTCCACAGTTCACAATGGAAATGTTAGGAGATGAAAGGAAGCAAGTACCAAATATGAACTTAGATTTAGATATTTGCATTTTATACATTCTATTTTATAAATAATCCACTTATAAATGCTCTCTATGGACAGCTACATTATTATATACCCTATACTGCTTTAGTAAATAGTATTTTTTCCCCTTACTACATCCAAAGGGAAAATAGCACAAACATAAAAAGATGCCCAGCAATCGACAGTGCGTCTAGCTGGAGGACATAAGTGAGCCTTGGAAAAGAGTGTCCATTTGTGAATAGGCTTAAGAGAAACTAGTGCATATTGTGGCCACTTATCAGCTGATGGAGGACTTTGAAGTCACATGTATTTTTGCTCTAGGCACTTAATCAATGTGAGATTTCAAGTGTTTAATCTTAGAAGAGTAATATTTATAGGAATTTTTTTCATCTTAGCACATGAAAATAAAGCAAATTTCTTTCTTCTAATACTATGAAAATTAATATTTCATAACTGATACTGAATTAATCCAAAATATATCTAAAGTTCTGGAAGCTTTCACTTGTCATTTCAACAAACATCTTTTGAATGTATACTTTTTGTTAAGGCTTATGATAGATACTGAGCATGCAAGAATAAATAAGATGTGATTTGCTCTGAAGCTCAAAATACAGTTGTTATTTACATAATTTGGCACCCTTACAGTGAGTTGCAATAGTACGATATGTTAAAATTAATTTTTTATGTAAATGATATTTGTTCAATTGTTTTGGTATTCCTAATATTCAAGTTGCAGAATATATACCACACACACACTCATTAGGAGTCAGATACACAGGTGTGCATTTGTGTGTGTGTATATATTGTGTATATGTAAAGCAAAATTATTTAAATTATTCCCTATGTCTTTAAATTCATCTTGTGGATTTCATGTAAAAAACTGTGAAGCCCAGTTGTAGAAGTTTTATAAAACTACTCAATCAACATAGGATATAGCCTTGTAGATTAAAATGGAGCCAGTGTTAATTATTGGAAATACATTCATGGATTAATTCTAAGTTGCTTTAATAGAATTCAGTGGGCATTAAACTCATTTTATTTGATTATATGATTAAAAATAAATGTTACAATTAATTCATTTATTTAATTTAAGAAAGCTACCTTTTGGTCACTTTTAAAGATTGCACAGATTTTAGAACACTTATTTACCTGAAATCAGTTATGGAACTTGGTCAGATTTATAAATATACTACAGTCACAGAAAATTCCTCTAGAAGGTAACAAAAACTACTTCTAGATGTATTTAATGTCTCCATTTATCCTAAGGAGTTTTCTGTATGCATAATGAAGCAGAGAATATAGACTTGGGAGATACAGGATTTTATTTTTCATTTGCTATTTATTAGCACTACTGTTTCACACGTGTCTTCAAATTTTTCTAATTATGTTAGAAATTCAGATTCATCATTATATACTTAAATATGAGGGGTAAATTTGTTTACTATTCAAAAATGCTGTGTTCTTTATACAAATATGTAAAAATAACAGTAGCAACTTGTGAAAGCTTTCATTCTTTGCTCCCGCTACTAATCATGATACTGTCTCCTTTCAATTTTCTTTTTGCTCAATTTTGCTCAATTGGTTGTAATATTTTCTGAAGGCTCTGAATCTCCACATCTTACTTTTGAAATGTGGAACCTTTAGACACAGATATAGGCTATGTTATCAATTAATTTTTATTTAAATATGAAGCTATTTTGGGAAAAAACAGTTGACATGTAAGCCACATGTTAAAACTGCCTGACAGTGTCTTATAGCCATATTAAAAACTTATTTGTAGCAGAATTTCACATTACTTGGCTCAGAATACTGAAAATGGAGAAATGGTCATCTGTGAATTTTAATTTTCTATGCAGCAGTAGCTTTTAAATGTGAACATTTACTACAATTAAAGGAAAGTGAGATAACTTTAACTATCAGTCGTGATGTTTCTCACTTATTCTAGTCATATTTCCAGCCTAAATACTGTGAGTCAGGCAGAGTTCCAGGTTGTAAACAAAGCAATCAAATGATGGCTAGCATGGTGCTTACCCTCCGCAGTCATCCATTCAGGTTGCAATAACAAAACTACTTACAAACAGAAATGTATTGCTTACGGTTCTGGAGGCTGAAAGCACAATATTAAGGCACCACATGCTCACCTCCTGGTGAGGATCCCTTCCTGATTCGTAGTCAGCCCCTCTTACTGTGCGTTTTCATCGGGAAGGGGCAAGGAACCCATGTGGGCCTCATTTCTAAAGGCACTAATCCCATTCATGAGGACCCTGAGGCTCCAGGTCCTAATTCAACCACCACCTTATTTTAGGATGACACAAATATTCAGATCATAGCACTCTCTAAATGATAGAAGAGGAAAAAAGCACAATTAAAATACATTTTAAAATATGAGGAAATAGAGATTGGCTATTTTAATTGAGTCATAAAAGAAGATGTGTCTGAAGAGAAGACAGGATAAGCATAGGACAAGGAGTTACAGTCTGGAAGGGGACATGTAGCTGTATATCCTATGAATTAATTTATTGCAGTATCTACATTTTAAATGTCATTTCTGTATTGAAATGTATAAATTGAGTCACATTTTTAGTGCTCCTAAGGGCATATTACATTAAAGAGCTTGTGAATCCATTAAGGATGCAAATTCCCTCAGTAAAATAAAGATTAACCATTAAATTACAACTGCCTACTTACCATCTCTATTTGGATCTCAAATTTAACATGGGAAGAGCTGAATTCTTGAAATTTTCCTTCAAACATGCTCTTCCTGAAGCATTTACTATTTTGGTAGTAGCATCTCTACTCAGCCATCCAATTTCTGAGGCCATAATCCTTGGCATCATCACTGATAGCTTTCTTTCTCTGCATATTGAACCCAATGGCTAAGGCAATGGGGCTCTTTCTACCTTCAAAATATATTCAAGATCTGACCACTTCTCTCAATTTCTACTGCTACCTCCCTGGTTCAAGCACCCAGCCTCTCTCACCTAGACTTTTCCAGTAGTCTTCTAACTGGTCTCCCTGCCTCTGGCCTTGGATTCTCTGCTGTCCATTCCCAGAACTGCCAGATCTTTTTATATATTGAGATCTTGTCCTTTCTTTGTGCAAAACCTCTAGGACGTCTTCAAAGCTTACAAGACCTACAGCTCACTAAATAATATGGGCCTCCTGTCCCCTCTCCGACCTCACCTCAGACTACTCCCTCTGGCTGGCTCACTGTAGCCACACTCTCCTACTTGCTATTTTTTCAAAACTCCAGGTTCACATTTGTATCATGGCCTTTGCTTTCTATTCCTCTGTTAAAATGTTGTTCCTCCAAAAACTGTGTGACTCCCTCCTGTTTTCCTTCAAGTTCCTTACCTATCTCCTTAAAGTTCCTTTCCTATCAAGTATTGCAGTTTCCCCACCCAGAGTTAGCCAAAGTCAAGGTGAAGGGCTCAGTCCTTCATTCTTTCAATTGACCCAAGATTTCTGACGCCAGTTGCAAGTTCAGGGTCATGAGGGCTGCCTTCATTTGAGACTAGCTGGCTATAGACTCGGGTCTCACAGGCTCCTGCAGATTTAATAATTCACCAGAATGACCCACAGAACTCATTGTAAGTGCTTTACTTACAATTCTTGTTTTAATGTAACAACAGAATATACATCAGAACCAGTCAAAGGAAGAGATACATAGAACAGGATCTGGTACTGAGAGGATTCCAAAGGCATAGCTTCTGTAAGCTCAGACAGGCATCACCTTCATGGCATTAATTGTGGCAATGTTCACATGGAGTTCTGCCAGCCCAGGAAGCTCACCTGAGCTTGTAGTCCAGAGTTTTACTGAGGTTTCATCATACAGGCATGATTGATTGACTTATTGGCCATGTGGTTGCACTCAGTCTTCAGCTTGCTCCCCTTCCTGGAAGTCAGGCTGATATCACGTGGTTCAAAGTCCCAACCCTCTAGTCACAGGGTTTGGCTTTCCGGAATGGCCAATTCCTTCCCTGTGATTATTAGTGTGAGCAGCCTTTCCCTGAGTCATATCTTTAGCAAAAACTATCAGGTGCCCACCATGAATCATGGCATAATCAGGTCAGTGTGAAATTCCAAAGACTTATAGGTTACCTCACAAGAATAGTGGACAAAGGCCAATAAATTAATTATTATACCTCCCACTGCCCTTCTCATTTCCTGTTACCCCATCTCCATTTTATTATCTCTAGTAGCTATTCCTATCTAACATATTCTATATGTGATTTGTTTATCTTGATTATTATCTATCTTCCTCAAAGAATTAAAACTGCAAGACACAGGAATTTCTATTTTGTCTTTGTTAAATCTTCCGTGACTTAAATAAGCCTGATATCATATGTATTCAGTTAATATTTATTGAATGAATGGATGAGTTTTTTCTTTAAATTCAGATTTCCCAATAGTCCCTCTATTTGTTAAATTGAAAAAAAACTTATCTAAATATGAATTCACGAATTTTTGCATATGTGAGAAATTATCCAAATGAACTCTATCTCTTTAGCCCTCTTATGACAATGAAACATTTCAGATGGACTTTTAATTTACAAGTACTAATCATGACCTCATTTTACTAAATTGTAAAGCACACTGAAATATATTCACTTTAAAATCATCATACAGTTTTCTGAATTCTATCTCTGAATTCTTAAAAAGAATCCTAATTCCTGTGTTAGCATTAGGAGGTGATATCGGATGTATAAGCCCAAGATAATGACGCACGGAGCCGAATGCATACTGCTTGTTCATATCAGGCATCCTGAATCAATGTTTTTTAAAAAATCTATTCAGTGATTTTTATCAAATCTGTACTCAAATATCAATGACAAGCAGGTAATTTCCTGAAACATAGATATTAGGAAGATATTTTGGCTTTTTTGGTTAAACTATGTTTTAAAATATTCCAAACTTGTATAAGAGGAAAGTGTAATGAATGATACTATTTTCATATACCACAGAGTAGAACAAGAATATGATAATAAAAATGAGCAGAGATTTCTCGAGTTCATGGAAAATTTTAGTTATTATCACTTTGAAGTCTATTTCATGACACAAACAGAAAATAATTTTGAAAAATAGCAAAGCCAAGATATTTAAATGGATCTTACAATTTTGGATTAAAATTGTATGGTGTTTCAGAATTGTGTATCTGAGAAGTATGTTGCATTCCACAGAGTTTTTAATTGATACAGATAAGAAGAGAATTATCTCTTTTAAGTTGTAGAGTCTTTGGAGATTTCTTCAAATTATAGAGTGAAATGTTCTGTCACTTCATAACTATTTCACTTTTTGAAAAGTATATCTGCATCCATAGGCAAAAAAATTTTATTATCTCTGAATTGCAGTTTGGACTGTCATGAGTTATTTCAAATGACAAGGTTTGTCAAATCAACACTGGCAGTGCCATTAGCGCTTCACTCTTGAACTCAGGTACAAGACAGCTCTGTTTAAGTCACCATTTACAGAAGCAAGAAATGAATGTGCTGTTAAAATAGTGCCATAAGTTAATTAGAGTGGGATTAGAAGGAAAGTGGGCAATTTAGGAATGTAAGAATTACTGTACCGAATCAGACCAATGGTTCTCTTAGCTTAATGTCCAGCCTCCAGCAGCTGTACTTGTTAGTTTCCAAAGCTTAAAAAGAAAGGAAAAAGACTATATAATTCACCTAAACAAATGTGCCATCTGTGGTATGGAAAAATTTTCTTCATGACCTCTCTTAAATAATACCCTAAAGCAGGAGGTTTCAATCCTGTTATGATATTGGTTTCATTTGAATAGCTCTGGTTATTAATAATTCTTATTAAATCATCCATTTCTATATAGATTCAAGTAGTCCATCAATAGGCTATTTATCTCTAAAGCTCCTGAATTCATAGTTGAATATGTCTGCTTCTCTGATACAAAATATGAATTTATAGTGCTTATTTGATACAAGTTCTTGAAGGTAAAATCTGCCTGTAGATGACCCTGCTGGATGACTGCCTGCTTCTTTTCCCAAAATTCACTGGGTTCACAGGCTTTTGGCCAACAAATTCTTGAATCTATTGTCCCTACTCCCAATTTTCTATCCATTAACAGTTGACAGAGCTACTCACATTATGAAGAATTTTATGTGCTGAATTTTTAGAAATGTTCAACTGGAGTCTTTCTTATATGATTTTACTTAGCAGACAATGTATTGAAGAAAGAAAAATGAATTATTTACCCTTATAATTTTGTCTTCTGTTTATGATAGAAGTATCTGTGACTATTTTATAGGTTTCTTGAGTATTTTACATACCTCCTCAAGGTCAGTATTTCCGCTATGGTTACAAAAAGCCAATTAGGGAAAAATTCCTCAAGAATAGTAAGTGCCTACAAGCTGCGAGTCTGAACCATTCTCTTAGGTTGTCAGATGTTAATGTGATAACACTAATAAACTAAAGTTCTAACAGGATCTCCTCTATCCTAGAATCAGGAAAACTAGTTTTTTCATTGTTATTCGCACTAAGATGAACCTGCATTCTTTATGCCTATGTTAATTCCGTTCCCTTTCTCTAGTTTTCCCAACTTTTCTTTGTGACTCGTTTCCTATTCCTTCTCTTTACTTCAGCTAGAATCTCATTCCTTCAGGTAATTTCCTTTTAAACACGTATTGCTTGCTCTCTCTTCTGACAATTGGCGTCCCTTTGTTTACACTTAGTTCCTGATTGTAAAGTCCCTGAGAGAAACTACGTGTCCCATTTTATTTGTAGTTGTAGATTTTAGGGCAGCGTCTGATTCATTCTTATAGCGTAAAAATATATTTAAAGGAAATCAATAAGAGTTGCCAGTGACTACCTGGAGCTACTTTCAAAAAGTTCACTCTTCCACTGTTTGTGTGACCCAGGCAATAGCATATTACTGAGTGCTGTACAGGAGCAAATGAACCCGAACTGTAAATTTCTAAAAAATAGAGGCAAGTGTTATTGATTTAAGAATCGCATTGGACATTATCAGCACAAAAAGAGAATATGAAGTTTCTCAGGCCACTTAGACGCATGATGTTGGGGACTGACGGGAATCAAGCAGAAGTAAAACAGAGGCAAGGGAAGGGAATGAAATAGAAAAGGGAACACTCAAGAACGATCCCTTATTCCTGTTGATTGGCTCATGAAGAGAAGAGCTGAAAATGAACTCGGAAATGTGGGTGGTGCCTAGTTCATTAACCTTTGTCTGAACCCAATAGGGAATTACTGAAAGATTTTTCAACGGTAAACATATCTACAAGAATGTAAGATCAACTTAAAAGTGAGACTGAAGACAGTTTCCTAAAGTAATAAGGTTATTAAATAATGGCATATGAAAACAGTTCCAGATTTAGGTAGCAGTGATAAGAACAAATAAAATGAAATAGATTAGCAAAATTTTAAAAAATGTTGAAAAAAATAAAATAGATGCAAGAGACATTGAGTAGAAGACATTAATGTTCATTGTGAAAAACTGGATCTGAGATAAGGAACAAAAATGAAACAAGTTAACACTGCCCCTTTGAGCATGTTTAAGTGTGAAGAACATTAGCATTATTAAAACAGAAGATACTTTTTTTCTCCCTGTATGTTAAGCAGAAATTTATGTAAAAAGTTCTTCAGTTTTAATTCCCACTCTTTTAACTAACAGAGTAGTCACTGAAAACATTCACTTATGCCTGACATCAAGACAAATCTGTAATTCTTTCTGACCTTTTGAAAACTCTTTTTGATTTTGAAAATATTCTTTTTATAAAACAATGATTTCAGTAGAATTATAGTGTCTCTCTTTAATTTTTAGAAATCCAAATGGGACCCAGAACAATAGCACGAGATGGCCTGCCTTCAAAAGCACTGAACAAAAATATTTCACTTTGAATACAGGGACACCAAGAATATACACTAAACTACGTGCTCAGCAATGCCGATTCTGGACACTGTTTTTTCCCAGAGTCTTGGAAATGACAGGTGTGTGTTTTTGAGTATTTGGTTAAATAATTGGTTGTGGATTATGTAAAAGGAGGGTTAGGTAGACTATCTAGGACATGATGATGATGTTATTCTGTGATTTGTTACAATGAGTTGATTCCAATGTGCTCATTATTTTAATAACTTTCTTGTTGCAAGTTTTGCTACATCTGAGGGCTTACAATATAAGGAGGAAGTCAGCACTAAGATGAAGGAAATTAAACAGAAATTTTCCCCTAGAGAAATGTAAAACCTAGTAGGGGAACTAAAATGGAGCACTACTTGATATTCAGCCAATCTTTGTATAATTAATTATTAGATCAATGGACAAATCTATAAATATATAAAACAAACAATTTATAGAACTAAAAAGTGGAATAAAATATAGGACCAAATATAATTCGTACTGAAAAAGAGGTCAAAACAAGTTAATTGATAAGTAGTAGAAGCCTTGATTCCTAAGAAGGAAAATAACTCCAGAATTTACACATTTAAAAACATAATCCAAATATTTTTAAATATTCTTAGCCTCAAGATATTTACCTAAGAGCACATACACATAGTGCATAATAGAATAAATGACAGTAAGTTAACTAATCTTCAGGAAATGATTACTTAGACTTATATAAGGCAATACTAGGAAAACTTGTTCAGATTAGCATATTATTTCAAAATTCACTAGTAAGAAAATATTTAAATCAACTTGAATGATATCATCTTCTGTGAGAAAAATGACAAATATATTCAATTCACTACAGAGATTTACAATGCCCAGCTGTTTCTACCCATGTGGCTCCTCAAGTCTTTTTTTTACCTTTATTTTTCAAATAAAAATAATTGACTTTCAACTATCAGACATACTGTTGACCAGTTCCTTTAACTTGTCCCATTCTGCTCATCATCATGTTTTGCAATGTTCAGGCTGTGTACTAGAGATCCCCACAGGGTAGATGTTTCTAGTTTCTTGTTTAAAGATGTTGGGGGTTAGTTTCAGGCAAATATGGTCACCTCTGAGCTGGATTTGATTGTTTAATATGCCTTTTGATTATCAGCCATTACTCACCAAAATTATAATTGTGCACTCCATCTGTTTGGGAGATGTTCCTGATATAGCAGTGCTCTGTGTATTACCAAATGTTCTGCGACGTAATATATATCCGGAGATGGGCTTTTGCATCCCTTGGCAGAGCTACCGTGCTCTGCCCATGTGTCCTCCGGGTGTGAATAACAATGAGGCAACGCGGTTAATCTGCCAAGAGACCTGGAAAGGTACCATTTAACATACCACAGACTACACGTTCTTAATCTTTACTTAAAATATTTTGAAATGATAGGGCCATAATTGAGGGACAGTAAGAGGGGGTGGAGAGGATTTTAAATGACTGATTTATTATAAACCAAACTGAGCCATTCTGATTAAAGCACGTGGTCTATTGTGATTTACGTGCGATAAACAAATATCAATGATCTCTATCTCTAAATACTCGACTGACATAAAGTAGGTTGAATAAACAAACTCCTAACTCACTTTTTCCCTAGTTGCAGCTCCTTCCCCTGCAGCGCTAAGCAACCTCCTAGCTGGGGCAGCACTGAGCTGTATGAACGACCCTTGCTCTGGGTTAGTGCCATGCTCTGGGGTAGTTCCAATGTGTCTTGAAAACATTATTTTATGGTTTACCTTTTTTCAGAATGTACCTCCCCAAAGTTATATTAGATATAATTTACAAATTTTAAAGTTAATGTATGTATGATTATTATAACAATTTAATTCATTGTTCTTTATAATTCATATTATTACATATAACAATGCAGTATTCTTTGTATATTTAATACTTCATTAATCACAATTTTTACATTTAAACAATGAAACCAATTTGAAGTAGCATGGTTTTAAGGTTTATAAATAAACAATAGAGGATTACGAAGATTAAGAACAGATGTTTTTACCGTATTTTACATTTTTCAAGGCACAAAACTTTTAACATTTTTCTTTAATGCAAAAGAATTAAAATTGGGGTTCTTAAGATAACCTGAAAATTGGGATTATTCAGATAACCTGGGTTGAAATTTTTAAGGAATATATTTTCAAGCAGCTCTATAGGAAAATTTCAAAGGAAAACTACCAACTGGATTTCTTGACAGAAGTGTTTACCTCACTTAAAATCAAAGCCCAATAAGCTTTATAAATGCCACTTGAGCAGCAGTTTACATTTAAGAAATAAATGGTCTCAAATAAAATGATCCTTAAGACTCATTTAAACACATGAATTCCAGCACTTAACTTTTACTATACTTCATGCCTATGCTGTTGTAGCATGCACCGACAAGAAATAAAATGTACAATGTTTGAAATGTTATCAAATTCAGATTTTTCACTAAATGTGTTAACTGCATCATATCTCATGATTATTTGAAAAAGAGAAAAGGAAATAGAGAAATGACACATTCGATGTCAATAGATGTTATTATTTTTCACTAAAAGTGGTAGAGTAAATTTAAGGGAGAAAACGTCTTTAAACTTCACTTCTTCCCAATAGAGAAAATCATTAAATCCAGTGGTTTCTCCTTTGGCCTTTGAGTAAATCATGAAACATTGTTTCTTGACATAACTAAAGAAGACTACATATACATTTAGGAGTGGAGTTTCCACATGGATTGGTCACTTCAGAGAATCGTCGGTGCTATTGGCACAAGACTGTCCACCAAAGATGAGAGAGTGGAGGTGGTTTGGAGAAAAAATCAAACTGTTTTATTGTTTTCATATGACTGAATTTTTCATTCCTCATTAAAAGTAAAGCAAAGCAAAAAAATAATGAAAAGATTTAGGTAACCTGTTAATCAAACTACCTTTTTGTTTCACTTTAAAAATACCTGAAGCCCTCACAAAGCCTGGCCTGAGTTTCTATTAGTTTACTCTACTGTGTCACACCATACTCAAAATTATTACAGGACAACAAATGTTTTTTTGATCTACTTCATAAAGAATTATATTTCTTGGTACTTTTAATAATTGTTTGACAAACAGGAAAATAAGCCAGTAATGAGGACAGAGTTTCAACAAACATTCAAAGTACATGAAATTTTCTTTTTACTACAATCCTAAACACAATTCAATACCAATTAAATTTATTCTTTTAACTTCACCTCCATTAACAGTTTTGGGTTGACTCACCCCTCCTGTGTTCTTTCCTAATTCTTCAGACTTGACTAAATACACTCAGCTCTGGTCAAATCATTGGTCACTCTTTTCTAAATGACATGACAAAAAAATTACTGCTTTTTCTATGGGGAAGAAAGCCTGACTTTTTTTTCCCCCCAAATGAGACGACAGTGTGGGAAGAACAAAGATCACAGAAGTCCTGACAAAGTTGTGTCAATATGCTTATGAACTATTGATACTGATCTAGCTATACATGAATTCAATAAAGAACAAAGTTAGGAATACATTTTTGCAACAGGGTAGTAAGTTCCTCTTAGTGGCACTCCTGATAGATGCATATATCTTGATTTCATAATGTACAAACCATCTGATTATCCCTTCACAGTAAACACAGCAAAACAGGGTTTACCAACACCATGTACACTTGGAAAACTAATTTGAAAAGTTCAAAATATTTTCTATGTCACTAGTAAGTGCTCAAGCTGGAATTACAGTCCATATCACTCCTATTCTGTTGTTCTTTGTTTCACACTCCAATGCTTTGTTACCTACAAAACAAATAGATCTATATCTCATAGATGATAAATCTCTTTTCACTTTAATTTTCCAGTTCTGTAGAAGTAGGTGAGAGGAAAAAACTTCGAGCTTTGGTTTGATTTATATCATAGAACTCAAAATTTTTATCATCTTTTTACTATGGTTATTCAGTTCTTCTGGATTTTGTTAAAAAATAGTCAAATGTTTCATATTTTACTGTATTAATCAATGTTCAGTACTGTTAAAATGAAAATGTACCCACGTTTACAAAACATTTGTACATTGAAAAGTAAGTATTTCAATACACTAAACTATATTGATATTTGATTATGACATATAAGGAAATCTACATTTATATGAATCAAGGATTTGGTATCATTTCAGGCATACGAAGAGAAAATCAGATTTAAGACCTTTTCTCTAAATATTAAAATTAATGATCTAAATGTTAAATTACTAATCATTTACTTGTTATAGCAAATATTTTGTTCTTTCTGAAATTTAGGACCCTTATTTTGCATAAGTAACATTTTTTTTTAAATCCACCCAATTTTATTTTATTTACAATTTATTTTGGTATCGTTAACCTACAATTACATGTGCAATATTATGGTGGTTAAACTACCCCCTTCATCAGGTCCCCCCTACCAACCCCATTACAGTCACTGTCCATCAGCGTAGTGAGATGCTATAGAGTCACTACTTGTCTTCTCTGAGTTGTACAGCCCTCCCCGTGCCCCCCCTACATTACGTCTGCTAATCATAATACCCCTCTTACCCTCTTATCCCTCCCTTCCCACCCATCTTCCCCAGTCTCATTCCCTTTGGTAACTATTAGTCCGTCCTTGGGTTCTGTGAGTCTGCTGCTGTTTTTTTCCTTAAGTTTTTTTCTTTGTTCTTATACTCCACATATGAGTGAAATCATTTGATACTTGTCTTTTTCGGCTTGGCTTATTTCACTGAGCATAATACCCTCTAGCTCCATCCATGTTGTTGCAAATGGTAGAATTTGTTTTCTTCCTTATGGCTGAATAATATTCCATTGTGTATATGTACCACATCTTCTTAATCCATTCATCTACTGATGGACACTTAGGTTGCTTCCATTTCTTCGCTATTGTGAATAGTGCTGCAATAAACATAGGGGTGCATCTTTCTTTTTGAAACTGGGCTGCTGCATTCTTAGGGTAAATTCCTAGGAGTGGGATTCCTGGGTCGAATGGTATTTCTATTTTGAGTTTTTTGAGGAACCTCCATACTGCTTTCCACAATGGTTGAACTAATTTGCATTCCCACCAGCAGTGTAGGAGGGTTCCCCTTTCTCCACATCCTTGCCAACATTTGTTGTTGTTTGTGTTTTGGATGTTGGCCATCCTCACTGGTGTGAGGTGATATCTCATTGTGGTTTTAATCTGCATTTCTCTGATGACCAGCGATGTGGAGCATCTTTTCATGTGCCTGTTGGCCATCTGAATTTCTTCTTTAGAGAAGTGTCTATTCATGTCCTCTGCCCATTTCTTAATTGGATTATTTGCTTTTTATTTGTTAAGGTGTGTGAGTTCTTTATATATTTTGGATGTTCTTTATATATCATTTATGAATATATTTTCCCATACTTTAGGATGTCTTTTTGTTCTACTGATGGTGTTCTTTGCTGTACAGAAGCTTTTCAACTTGATATAGTCCCACTTGTTCATTTTTGCTTTTATTTCCCTTGCCCGGGAGGATATGTTCATGAAGAAGTCGCTCATGTTTATGTCCAAGAGATTTTTGCCTATGTTTTTTTCTAAGAGTTTTATGGTTTCATGACCTACATTCAGGTCTTTGATCCACCATGAGTTTACCTTTGTGTATGGGGCTAGACAGTAGTCGAGTTTCATTCTCTTACATGTAGCTGTCCAGTTGTTCCAACACCAGCTGCTGAAGAGGCCGTCATTTCCCCATTGTATATCCAAGGCTCCTTTATCAAATATTAATTGACTGTAAATGTTTGGGTTAATGTTTGGATTTTCTATTCTGTTCCACTTGTCTGTGGGTCTGTTTTTTGTGCCAGTACGAAATTGTCTTGATTACTGTGGTTTTGTAGTAGAGCTTGAAGTCAGGGAGCATAATTCCCCCTGTTTTATTCCTCCTTCTCAGGATTGCTTTGGCTATTCAGGGTCTTTTGTGGTTCCATATGAATTTTAGAATTATTTGTTCCAGTTCATTGAAGAAAGCTGTTGGTAATTTGATAGGGATTGTGTTAAATCTGTAGATTGCTTTAGGTAGTATAGCTATTTTGACAATATTTATTCTTCCTAGCCAAGAGCATGGGATGCATTTTCATTTGTTAGTGTCCTCTTTAATTTCTCCTAGGAGTGTCTTGTAGTTTTCAGAATACAGGTCTTTCACCTCCTTGGTTAGGTATATTCCTAGGTATTTTATTCTTTTTCATGCAATTGTGAATGGAACTGTTTTTCTGATTTCTCTTTCTGTTAGTTCATCGTTAGTGTATAGGAAAGCAACAGATTTCTGTGTGTTAATTTTGTATCCTGCAACTTTGCTGAATTCAGATATTAGTTCTAGTAGTTTTGGAGTGGAGTCTTTAGGGTTTTTTATGTACAGTATCATGTCATCTGCAAATAGTGACAATTTGACTTCTTCTTTACCAATCTGAATGCCTTGTATATTTTTGTTTTGTCTGACTGCCGTGGCTAGGACCTCCAGTACTATGTTGAATAACAGTGGAGAGAGTGGGCATCCCTGTCTTGTTCCCAATCTTAGATGAAAAGCTTTCAGCTTCTCGCTGTTAAGTATGATGTTAGCTGTGGGTTTGTCATATATGGCCTTTATGATGTTGAGGTACTTGCCCTCTATACCCATTTTGTTGAGAGTCTTAATCATGAATGGATGCTGAATTTTGTCAAATGCTTTTTCAGCATCTATGGAGATGATCATGTGGTTTTTGTTCTTCTTTTTGTTGATGTGGTGGATGATGTTGATGGATTTTCAAATGTTGTACCATCCTTGCATCCCTGGGATGAATCCCACTTGATCATGATTGATGATCTTCTTGATGTATTTTTGAATTCGGTTTGCTAATATTTTGTTGAGTATTTTTGCATCTACGTTCATCAGGGATATTGGTCTGTAATTTTCTTTTTTGGTGAGGTCTTTGCCCGGTTTTGGTATTAGAGTGATGCTGGCTCATAGAAAGAGTTTGGAAGTATTCCCTCCTCTTCTATTTTTTGGAAAACTTTAAGGAGAATGGGTGTTATTTCTTCCCTATATGTCTGGTAGAATTCAGAGGTGAATCCATCAGGTCTGGGGGTTTTGTTCTTGGGTAGTTTTTTGATTACCGATTCAATTTCGTTGCTGGTGATTGGTCTGTTTAGTTTTTCTGTTTTTTGCTTGGTCAGTCTTGGAAGGTTGTATTTTTCTAAGAAGTTGTCCATTTCTTCTAGGTTTTCCAGCTTGTTAGCATATAGATGCTCGTAATATTCTCTTATAATTCTTTGTATTTCTGTGGGGTCCGTCGTTATTTTTCCTTTCTCATTTCTGATTCTGTTTATGTGCGTAGATTCTCTTTTTGTCTTAATGAGTCTGGCTAGGGGTTTATCTATTTTGTTTATTTTTTAAAAGAACCAGCTCTTGGTTTCATTGATTTTTTCTATTGTTTTATTCTTCTCAATTTTATTTATTTCTCCTCTGATCTTTATTATGTGCATAAGTAACATTTAAACAGCATTTAATTATTAAAAACCACAAGAGTAGATCATATGGTATCATCTTTTAGTAATGTCTTTTTTCCACATCTAATATTTTTGGCTCTAGAAAAGTTCTATTATTCACAAAATAATTATAGTCATTGACCTTTTAAAAGCCATTTTTACATAAAAATGGGGGCATTTTTATATATATTAATAAATATTTGTCCAATGTCCAAGCATTGTAAACATTTCAAACCTAGATATATCCTAAATTACAGGGGATATTTTAATGACTGTTCAAATGTCTGAAATACTTTGGTTTTCATATAAACTGAAAATGAATCACTGAGAGTGAAATACCTGGGAATGGACCTAACGAAGGAAGTGAAAGACCTGTACTCTGAAAACACAAGTCACTCCTAAGAGAAATTAAAGAGGACACTAACAAATGGAAATGCATCCCATGCTCTTGGCTAGGAAGAATAAATATTGTCAAAATAGCTATACTACCTAAAGCAATCTACAGATTCAACACAATCCCTATCAAACTACCAACAGCTTTCTTCAATGAACTGGAACAAATAATTCTAAAATTCATATGGAACCACAAAAGACCCCGAATAGCCAAAGCAATCCTGAGACGGAGGAATAAAACAGGGGGAATTATGCTCCCTGACTTCAAGCTCTGCTGCAAAGCCACAGTAATCAACACAATTTGGTATTAGCACAAAAACAGACCCACACACCAGTGGTACAGAATAGAAAATCCAAACATTAACCCAAACATTTACAGTCAATTAATTTTTGATAGAGGAGCCTTGGATATACAATGGGGAGATGACGACCTCTTCGGCAGCTGGTGTTGGAAAAACTGGACGGCTACATGTAAGAGAATGAAACTGGACTACTGTCTAATCCCCATACACAAAGGTAAACTCAGGGTGGATCGAGGACCTGAATGTAGGTCATGAAACCATAAAACTCTTAGAGGGGAACATGGGCAAAGATCTCTTGGACATGGGCATGAGCGACTTCATCATGGGCATGTCTCCCCGGGCAAGGGAAACAAAAGCAAAAATGAACAAGTGGGACTGTGTCGAGCTGAAGAGCTTCTGTGCAGTGGAGGACGCCATCAGTGGAACAAGGGGAGATCCTGCAGTGTGGGAGAATGTATTCATAAATGGCGTGTCTGATAAGGGGTTGACATCCAAAGGACATGGAGAACTCATGCACCTCAACAAACAAAAAGCAAGTGATCCAATTAAGAAATGGGCAGAGCACAGGAATGGACGCTTCTCTAAGGAAGAGGTTCGGATGGCCAATGGGCACATGAAAAGATGCTCCACATCGCTAATCATCAGAGAAATGCAGATTGGAACCATGGTGGGATGTCGCTTGACACCAGCGAGGATGGCCAACATCCAAAACACAAACAACAGCGAATGTTTGAGAGGATGTGGAGAAGGGGGGGCCCTCCTGCACTGCTGGTGGGAATGCGGATTGGTTCGACCATTGTGGAGGGCAGTATGGAGGTTCCTCAGAAAACTCAAAATAGAAATACCATTTGACCCAGGAGTTCCACTCTTGGATATTTGCCCTGGGACTGCAGCAGCCCAGTTTGAGGGAGACATGTGCACCACTGTGTTTATTGCAGCACTATTTATGATGGCCAAGGGATGGAAGCAATCTACGTGTCCATCAGAAGATGAATGGATAGGGAGGATGTGGTACATGTACACAACGGAATGTTGTTCAGCCATGGGAGGAGAGTAGATCCTACCACTTGCGGCAGCATGGATGGAGCTGGAGGGTACTGTGCTCAGTGAAATAGGCCAAGCCGAGAAGGACAGGTGTCAAACGGTTTCACTCATGTGTGGAGTGTGGGAACAAAGAGAAGAACTGGAGGAGCAGGGCAGCGGCAGACGCACAGAACCCAGGGGCGGACTGGTAGTTGCCAGGGGAGGGGACTGGGGGGATGGGAGAGAAGGGGGGGCATTTCAATTGGCAGACGTGATGTTGGGGGGCATGGGGAGGGCGGTACAACTCAGAGAGGACAAGTGGTGATTCTGTGGCATCTCGCTACGCTGATGGACAGTGACTGCAATGGGATTGGTTGGGGGGGACCTGATGAAGGGGGTAGTTTAATAACCATAATATTGCACATGTAATTGTAGATTAATGATACCAAAATAAATTATAAAAAAAAAGAAAATGAATCACTGAATATGCTCCATTGTTAATAATATGAATGAAAAGGAGACACTTCATATATATTATAACATGGTATGAGGTAACATGAACTTCAAATTAATATCTTACAAAGTTATAATTAATTCAAAAAATTCTTAATTGAAAAGTGTATATTTAAAAAGTCTGTCCTTCCCTATTTTCAGGATAGTTGAAATAAGTTAAATTTTTGTTTTAAATTCAATAACTATAGCTCTGCATACTAAAAGCTTAAGAAGTAAGAGAAATACAAATTTTTTAAATACTTGTAGACTTAAATAATTTAAACCATCTTCTAGCCCTATCATATAGCTCTTTATATTAGGAACATAATATATGACTTTAAAGTTTAAAATGTAAAAGTTTCTATTGTTCACAAAGTTTATATTTTAATGTAATACCCTTCCAAATAAATCAAGATTTCATGGTCTGTGTAGTACAAAAACCTTTTTGGTTCATTGACTCACATTATTTCTGGCATAAATACTCCTCTCCCCTGACACATACATACACTTTGCAAACTACATAAAAGCAGAGATTGTCTCAGTCATCTTTCTAATTGGCTAGTAATTAATAACCTGATTTCACATAGGAGTTTTAATAAACTTTTTAATGACTAGACATTGTTTGGAATTAAGATATATTGATATAGGACAAATGTAAAATCTATATAGAATGCAAATTATAAGGTTATCCTTATGCATTAATAAATATTCATATATTAACATTTTCACCAGAAATAATCATCTGCTATAAAATTATATATGTATGTGCAATTCATTAAGTGAGATTTTTATTATATGTAGGGAGATCAAGAAAAGAGAATAATATCTATACATCTTCTTAGAAATTAAAGCAAATATATATAATACAATTTGGCATAATATATAAACTCTTTCCTGCATTGGTTATATAAAATTGTATATATTATATCTATAAATTTCATATAATGCATAAAATTTCATTAAAAGCTTTTCAGATAGTGAGTAAAGCTGATAATGAATAAAGAAGATTAAAAAATTGATATGCAGTATATTTGGATAAAATGGCATCTGCATTCAAAATTATTTTTCAATTAATGCAAACATAGATTAAAATTTATATTAATACAAATTATTCCATGTTTTACAGGAAATATTGATGAAGCAGAGCGGGAATGGAAAGCAGGATTCCATCGCTGGAGCAACTACTTGATGGACTGGAAAAATCAATTTAATGATTATACTAGCAAGAAGGAAAGCTGTGCAGGTCTCTAATTAATGCACTCAACCTTTATAGAATGTTTGTTTCCTATAGATCAAGGCAAAAATATCAGTAGCTCTCTCATACACCTAGTAAAAAAGCTATTATATAGCTGAAACAAAAATGCCAGAAGAATAATATCGATTCCTCATATTTTTCATTTAGTATTGTACCTAGGGTTTCAAAACCCAAATGGTTGAAACATGTTTAATGAAATTTCACAATACAAAGTTTGACAATTAATTGTATGCATAATAAAATTATTTGCAACTTCAAACTCTTTCTTTTCTGGTAACTTGAAAATTTTTTCTCCTAAGAAGTATTTGTATTCTGTTTTTAGTTGCATAATGCATTATCATTACCACTTATAAAATGGTATCTCCTTTAAATGAGTTATGTCTTGGCACATGGGACACTATAATTTACAACACTATTTCCTCTTATTAATTTATGAATTTAATGTCATAGGTGATATTAAACCAAACAGAAAATAATTTGTTTAATTTCTATATGAAGGCAAGAAGGAATCTTAAAGAGGATTGGTTACTTAGAAACACCTAATAATAGAAACAAAATCTTGCTTCCAAGAGATAGTATATAAAAGAATGTAATTATTTGTTTCATATTTTCAAAAATACATATGCTTAGAATCTTCACATTATATTCTGTCTTTCAGCCCTTGCCCTTCCTCGCCTCCCCGATCTCTGCCTCTCCCCAAAGATGTACACATGTAAATTGCTCTTCCTGTAACTCAATAAAAAAAGTGGTTGAGTGAAAGTCTAAATTCAGAAGCCATTTGGCATAGGGAAACACTAGGCTGGACACAGAAATAGGACTTTAATAGGGGCATTGTTCAATTCCAGAACAGAAATGGTTATACTTTCTGCAGACATATTTTTATAATTAAAAAATTACAAAGCTGCATTTACTAACTTTCATGGCAAAAGAACATGTCCATTGAAAAATTCCCTGATTAGTTCACTAAAGGGGAGAAATCAGAGGATTTTAATTCCCAGAAAAGGACAGTGCATGTTGATTATGGTAGCTAAGCCTTGAAAACTAGCACTCAGGATAGGATAAAGTGAGTATAGGTCTGTGGCTGTTGGTTCAGTCATATCCCTTTGTGCACTGGTCATGTGTGTCTATAGTTAGACCCATTATGGGTTGTCATCTCCCTCAAAAGGTCACTCAAAGTTCATGCTACTTTATCAACTTCTGCTCGTTTGAGAGAGTTGTTATACAAACAAAGTCAGTTTTGACATCATTTTAGTGGTGCTGTAAATGGACATGTTTGCTTTACAGTTCTTCCCTCATCCTGGGAAGCAGCAAGAAGTGTTACCTAGCATGTAAAAAAAACTCCATGTTTGTTCAATAAATAAATAAACTAGCAAGAATCTACTGTGTCCAACACCATTGCAAGAATTCAGGTTAAGGCTTTTTAAAAAAACACTTGTATAACAGAGTCTATACAGTTTCATTTACTATGATTGCCATTTAAAGGACAATTTCAGTGCAGAATTCTAATTCAGGGTCCTCAAGCCAAGGGAGAAACTGTTGAATAAAGAAAAATGGAAAGGAGAATCTCTGAAAACTTTTCAGAGTTTTGTATTTCAGCAGGCTTGTAGATGAAAGATTGAGTTGTTTGAGATACTAAGAGTTATGTAAGTATTAAAACCTCAAAATGCATAAAACCCCTCCTAGAGAGCAGAATGTGGGGAGATATTATCTTAGTATAAAGGCACAAGGCCATGGAGGCTGTCCCCTAATTCTGGTAAATTCTTTTAGGTGCATTTCTCAAAAGTATGAGGGACTATTATGTCTAAGGTTACAACAGAACAAGTGTAATTCATCTAGCCAGTGTCATGACACTTAGCTTGATCAATTATTTAAGTGACGACACGTTATCATGGTGTGCCACTCTCTGCAAGACATTACAGTATGTGACCTTACTGAAAATTGATTATCCATGTAATATTTATAAGTATTAATGTAACAAGTCACATACCTTTAAGAAATTATAAAATCATTATAACCAGATTTGTTTTTCCAAAAAAAAATTGGCTGCTGAATATTATCAGCATGAAGGGTATAATTTGTAAAGATATGACAATTTCTGGGCTACCAGAAATTAAATCTTATGGATAAATCTTAACATAGTTGTAGCCATAACATTTTAGCAGAATATCTTCATAAATGGAACCTTCCCACCATTGCTGAAGAAGCAGGACACCCTCAACAGTCAGTGAGATTTCCTGTTACACCTGCGATCCTACTGAACCCAGCAAAAGTATTCTCTTTATAAAGAGTTGTTTTTTAAATTAGGATGGTAAGAAAAATAAGGCATATAATTTTTTCTTACTAAATGTACTTCATGTAAATGTAAACCACTAGTGTTGTTCATCAACACAATCTTGGTGGAAGTTCCAGATGTCAAAGAATAAAGCAGATTTAAAAATGTACACAGAGGGAAATGTATACATACATACATTTATACATACAAGTGTCTATTAATGTCCAACAAGAGATCACAGTAAAGAATTCATTGAAGAGTTCCAAGAAGAAGGGAAAAATGAGGGTTTTGGAGAAGAGACAGTCTTAGTTTATACCACTCTGTCTGTCCTTAATCCAATATCTCACAGTTAGAATTACCAATTGATGAGATAATAAGCCAGTAGAAGTGACATAGTAATTTTGAGGTGAATGAAAACACAAATAACCATACACGCACAACACAAAATACATTTATCTGACCTGGTTTCTTCTCCAGATATTGAATATTTTTTTAGCCTAGTTTAATCCTTTATGTACCTTCAAAGGTGTAAAAAAAAAAACTACCTTGAATTTTTCAAGGCAATTAACAGTCAGTATCTCAAGATTTTGAAATTCATCTCTGGATTCCCAGCTAGGAACTGCTTACACCATGTCACCACACTTTGTATGGTGCTGGATTAACTGAGTGAGATGATAAGATACAGCAGAATTCGGTTCCACTATGAAGGAGCAAAATTGCATTGAGAATCTTTGGAGAGTGGAAGAAACATGAAAACAAATTTGGAGAAAGAAAAAAAGAAGGAGGGGCAGAAGGAGAAGGAGAAAGGGGAGGAAAAGAAGAGCCACTACTGTCACCGTTTGGAACTGAATTTATCCAAATGGACTGTCTAGGCTCTTAAGAGTTTCAGGACAGAAGAGGTGATGAGATATAGGAAATTACAGATAAATAGATCATAGATAATTTCACATTAATATATGGGATATTTAACTCAGTGATTCTCATTGACTTCACATTAGAATCCGTGGGGTTAGCTGGGGTCTGTGCACACCAGGCCAATTAAATTAGAATCTTTGAGAGTAGAGCCCAGACATCAGGATATTGTTAAAGTTTCTTAGGTGATTCTGATTTCATAAAGTTGAGATGCACTGATTTATTTTTCTATGATAGCATTGTTTGTCTTGACAGGTCAAAGGACAGTGCTTTCTCTACAGAAGAAATTATAGGTCAGTAATTCCCAAACTGTTATATATTTGAATGTCCTGAGAAGTGATTAAGAATCCCAGTATCCATGTCACAGCCCATACCACTTAGATCGCAGCGTGAGGGTGGGAGCCAGGCGTCAGTATTTCCTAATCATCTCTGATTTGTTCTAATGCACAGCAAAGATTGGAAATTAATCACCCATTGTAGATGGTTAATTTAAAGAACTGGGAGGCTATTCACATTGTTTTAACACTCAAAATCAGATAACTGTAAAACGTCTAATTTCATGTGAGAAGGAAATATACTTGTTATTGATATCTGAGAAACTAACAGCTTTCCTCTGAACAAGGAGCTGTAACAGATTACTGAATGAATGTATAGAATAAATTTGGGGTGCACATTATTTTCTAAGATTTCTACAGTATATATCAGTTTCCAATAAATACAAGCTCTGCGGCGAGGTATATTTGAAAAATAAGAAAGAGAAAATGAAATGTATTTAATATTTTACAGTGGCTTACATAAAAACGATTATTTCAGAAGATTATGGTTTGCTTTGAGCTAACTCAAAATTTGCTCACTTGGCAATGACTGATAACAGTAACTCAGATTCAAGTTAAGAAATCGAAATTTTTATTCTCATTTTTCAGTGTACTTTTCATGTAAAAAAGTATTAACTGTCATGTGAACTCTCCAAAACACAAGTAATCATTCTTGCCAAGCTCATAAAGAGATGGTGTTAGGATTAATTACTTAATGATTATTGAACTAGGTAGGTGAGTCCTAAGAGTTGCTTTTCATCTCGGAAGAATTAGCAGAAGTCTTTTGCTTGAAGCAGTTATTGTATAACCTTATTTTTTTGAAGTGAGACATTCCGTTCTCTTTTAATTATTTTGATTTCCTTCAACAGTTCAGATAGAACAAGGAAAAGAGAAGCTTATCAAAGAAGTCTCTGGAATAGGCTATAATAGCAATAAGCTATAATAATGTATTCGATAATAGTGGGTATTCTAAAACCCTTGAAAATGAATATGCTAAGAAAATGATCTATCTATCTAATCTATCTCTATCTATCTATGTATCTATCTATGTATCTATCTATGTATCTATCTATCTATCTATCTATCTATCTATGTATCTATCATCTATCTAGGACAGCCAATCCCAACTATAGCTAAAGTGTTGAGGAGGGAGGGAAACCAGAGAAGTGTTACTAATATATCTAATCCAACCTGGACTATAAATTCAAAGTCATTGCTAAGACCAAGATAGACTCATAAAGTTCATAGTACTATAAAGGTTTTTTTTTTCATTTTTAGCATATCTTAATGTTCCAGAGTGTTTTTTTTTTCTTCCCTTCTATATCAAATTTAAGCTTTCATGGTTATACTGTTTCCCTGGAAGAATGTCTGTGAACAAATGGGGGATAGGGTTTCTTTTCTTTTCCTTTTTTTCTCTCCTCCTCCTTGTCTGTCCTTTTTTCCTTTTTCACTAATGCAAAGGAACAGATACAAAACTTTGTGCGTGGTCTAGGAGTCACTATAAAGGATTACATTTACATCTGTAATGCAAATTTTCATTATATTGTTAGGCCTTTGGGAATAGACCCTAAAAAATAACATTTTTCCCAGAGAAATATTTATCATGAAACAAATACAACTTAAACTTCAAGAATCCTCACTCCAAGAACCTTGGAAGGTACTATTTGCAATTTTGCTATTTTTCTTAAGAAGTTTCCCAGAAAGACACTAGTTTCAAGAGAAACAATACTTGGTTTAGCTGCTGTTTTTCACTACAGGAACAGAAAAGAGCCTTTAGTCTATAGCCCCAGGCACAAAACAACATTTTTAGTCAAAGAGGACTTTTCCTCTCCCACTGTTCTTAGACATTTCCCTGCTTTTCTTTAGTTGAAATGTGCTATTTTTGTTTTACAACATTGTGATATCTAATTTTGAAGTTACTATTTTTGGGCAAGGTAATAAGTGAGTGAAAAACTCAAATGCTAACATCTGCTGTGGCATTTCAATTTTAAACCAAATGTGTATATAATATTCTCTTCAGTAAGTGAATTAACATTTTCACATAACCATGAAAGGAAACATTTTAATAATCTCTCTTGGAGACATCTCTTTGAAGTCATGTGCAAAATATTAAGTTAGAATCCAACAGAACATAATTACTTACTTCTATTAAGATTTTTGAAGCTTTCAAAGACAGTGAGTACATGTCCTCTCTCTCAGTTCCCCTGGTAATACAGTCAGTTAGAGAGGCAGCTGTCTGGCTCTCTGAGTAGATTGAAGGCTACTGACAGTTGGGTCAAGTTCTAGAGCACCACGCTTCCTGGTCATTGGCTGGCACTGCTATATGGAATTCCATCATTTCATACACATTTTTCAGTGCCTGAAAAACATTTTAAATTGTTCCACAGTGTCTTTTAATCATCTTTTCAAACTCTTTTTATCTGTTATTATCTTTTAGAACAAAAATTTTAATTATTACATGCTAATGTCCTAATGAAAAGTATTTGATTTTTCACATTAATATTACGAGTCTAATGCATAGGAAATCAATTTTAGTAAAGTGAGTCTGGTTTGGATCCTATCTAAAGAAATTCAGTGGTGAAATGTCTTGGAACATTTTCCTATTTGAGGTGTCCTACTAAACAGATTTTGAAGGCAGTTTTAGAGGAGGACCCTTTACCGAATGAGAGGACAGGCACCTGAGGCCCACCGTCTTCAAAACAGTTTGATGGTTTTATCCAAATCCCAATTAATTAGCCTTCTCTTTTTTTATTTTTTATCTTTAAAAAAAAATTAACAGTAGATGTCGGAATTTTAAAAGTATAGGTTCACTGAAAAAATATCTTGGAAAATATGAAAAAGAGAATATGCCAAAGATAACCTCTTTTTTTGGTGTGTTTCCGTATATATATATTAACGAATTTCTGTATATTATAAAAAAAATATATGCTTATATAACATATATACTTCAAAAGTTATCTCAGGGTATACTGGGGTAAATTTTCATTCATGATTCATTTATTCATTAAATGTGTTTATTCAAAAATATTAATTGAGCAGCCATTAGTGTGACTTACTGGTCATGTATGCTTTCAGGCACTGGGAATGTTCAAAGAGAAAAGCCTCTGCACTCATGAAGCTTCAATTCTGTGGTGTGAGATGCACAATTACATGATGCACAAATTACATAAATGCATAATTACATGATGTCAGAGCCATGAATAAAATACAGCAAGGTAAGGATACAGATTTGTAGTGGGACAAAGCCTGTCTGGTAACAGAGGATATATGAGACAAACCTGAAGGAGGTGAGTCACCCAGCCATGCGCATAAGCTGGGCCAAAAGCCATTAAGACAGAGGGAAAAATGAAAAGGTCCTGCAGAGACCTTCTCTTCACCTACTGCATATAGGGAACGGCCAGGAGGCCTAAACTGTTGGAGGAACTAAGAGAGGGTGGTAGGAGAGGAGGTGAGGAAATGAGAAAGAGGGGAAGATTGGAAGCCGTTGCTGGGCTTTGAGCAGATAAGTAATGTAATCATGATCGTACTGTATTTTAGAAGAACCACTCTTTGTCCTTACAGGCTAGACGTATGAGGTAAGAGTGGGTACAGAGGAGGCTGTTTATTCCAGGCAAGAAAGGAGAGTGGCTTGAGTCAGTTAGTAGCTGTCAAGGTGTAAATGGTGTTATATTTCAAAGTAACAGCCAACAGGATTTGCCAAAAGACAAAGAGGAGTAAACAATGAACACAAGACTTCCTGCATACACAACTGGTTGAATGGATTTGTCATATTCTGAGACAGGGAAAACTTTAGATTCAGCAGATCTAAATAGAGAAACATGAGTTTGGTGAGTGGTTTATAAACTTTCAGGTGGTGTCTATTAGATACCTAAGAAAGAGACAGAGAAAACACTTTGTTAAATGATACTGGAGTTTAGAGGAGACATCTAAAATAGAGATGTAAAATAGGTTGCTCCAGCATAAATATGGTAGACAAAGCCATGGGACTGAAGGTTACCTAGAGATTGAGGGTAAACCTGGACTGATTAGAGCCAGCCCTCCAGCATTGAAACTTCATTTGATCTTTAAGTCTCTGTTAAGCTACAGTGCTTATTGCTAGACCTTTATAAAACAAATTCCCTCCTCTTAAGTTTCTAACCTTGAACCATCCATCCATTTTTAATTCAACAAAATTTTTCTTCAGGAAAAGTAAACCAAGCCTCTTTGTAGCTAAGAAAATCTTTTGGTTGCCTTTGCAAATAAATGAATATTTAATTGATTTATGATATTTAGGTATATTTCTAAATATAAATATATTTAACCTAAATATATTTTCCTCAGTTCCATAAAATTCTCTACAGAATTAAAGTCTAAGAAAAACCAGAATTTCATTTTCATGCATACATTCTATATTTTCTCTTTAGATGCATGCAAGACTTGTACATACATACATGCATACATACAGGGTAAATAAATGACCCTCAAAAAGACATCCACTTGCTAATTCTTGGAACTTGTAAATGTCACCATATACTACATAAAAGAATTTTTCAGAAGTGATTAACTTGAAGATCTGGAGATGGGGAGACAATATTGGATTATCCAAGAGAGCAATAAATAAAATCTCTCCTTAAGGCAGAGAGCTATCTGACCCAAGGAAGAGAAGGCGTTGACTGTGACCACAGAGGCAGAGACTGGAGTGATTCAGCCACAAGGGTGCCAGGAGCCATCAGAAGTTAGAAGCAGCAACGAGTTCCTGGAGCCTATGGAGAGAGGGTGGCTCTGCCGACACTTTGGGTTTGACTTAGTGGAACTGATTTCATCACATTTCTAACCTTTAGAACTATGAGAGAATGAATTTCCATTGTTTAAACCATAAAATTTGTGTTAATGCATTATAGCAGCCTAGGGAACTATTCATATATATGAAATTTCACATATATATATACCTAATATATGTATATATATATATACAGACATAGGAAGATAGATATAATATGTAGACATTATTTTATTTAACATAATTTCCCTAGGTTTTCACAGTTATTTTTAATGTCAGTTTAATGTCAGTCTACATTTTGTGCAAATTTTCAGATATCTGCCTTTGTTACTTTTGCTCGGCTTGCCCTGCCCTCACTGCAGCACTTGTACGAGAGCCCCATTACCTGACTCTGTCCCCTTGACTGGCCTCCCTTTCATTTTCCATTTGTCTTTTTAGGTCCTGAAAAATACTCTAATTTGGGAAATTTTCGTCCCGTGTTTGCTTCTGCAACCAATTTTGTCTTCTATATGTAATTCATTCTTGTTAATTTCACCAAATTTTATAATTTCTGTTCTAAATCCCCTATGATTTTTATTTCAACTTATTCTTTCTTTGTAATTCATTGTTACAATTCATAAGTGAAAAAAAAACCCTTTAGTCTTTTAAAAGTCAATTCTAACAGAATTTCAAAAGCAGGTTATCTTTGGATATAGTCATTCCTTTTAGGTGATTATTTTTTCCATAGATCTATGCTAACACAGTAATATAAAGATTGAGATAAATTTTAGCAGAAATAAGTGAGAATTCCTGGTCTAATCCTTCACACACAGGCAAAGGAAGAGGAAGCAGATTATATTTAACGTCACTTTAATTTATCAACCAGATATTCAATATCTGGTAGGGTCTAAGAGGAAATTCTAGTGGAGGTCCCTGCCATGGAAGTATATTTATCTGGATTCTGGAGAGTTTATTCTGCAAGATAGGGGGGATAGAAAGAAAATTGTTTTAGCAATGTCCCATTTCTGTTTATTTTTCATTTCACTTGTTTATTTTGATTTCACATTATTTCAGCCTTGCATGACCCTGAGCGACACCAGGATTTACCTTCAGGGGTCTGTTTGCTCTGTGCTTGGCTCCATTTTCAGTATTAGAAATACAATTAGTCTAAATGATAGCATACAAGTGCTGACCTACAGGGGTAAATATTTTAAAGATCCTGGAAAGGTAAAGGTGTGTAGGTTGAATTATGTGTCATATCCAGTGCAGAAATTCCAGAGCTGGAAAAAGAAGAAAAAAAACTACATCTTCAACACCATAGGTAAATCAGTGTGTCATACACCTTTCATCAGCAACTCAAAGAGGTATATGACCCAAGAAAAAGTAACTAACTCTGGTATAATGTTATGGACTGGTAGTCACAATGTTAGTGTTAATTGTTCTATAGAAAAAGACAACCAAAAATGTATGTCAACACCACCAGATAATAGAGATAACCAACAGATAATAAGAGCTATAAAATTATTTTTACTGAATCACAGCATTACAATTTTCAATTTGAGTAGCATGTCTACCAATGATTTTATTTTTGTAATAGTTGTAGTAACTCTCAGACATACTTTATATAATATGCTTATATGTCCAGTAGTATTTAAAGACTCCTTTTATTTTTCACTGAGGTCTCCAAGAGGCATGGTGCTGCTAACCCTGAGTCGTCATACATCAACTCCTGGTGCTCAGGCATATTCAATGCCTCTTCTTTGCATTGTTTGAAGATAACCCTGGCTGATGAAGGTCAAGATGAACTGGGACTACTAAACTATTTTAATAAAAATTCCATAATTAAATATCAAAATTAATTTTGAATATAATAATTTATTTCAACAACAAATGAAGGAAATAGTGTCATAATTCAACAATGTCTGAAGGAAAATTCCTGCCTTATACAAAATTTCTACAAATGATTGGTCCTAGAACTCAAAGAAGAAATTAAGAATCCAGCACAAGATTTACATGAAAATGTTTGAATAAGAAGGAAGAAAACAGGAAAATAAAGGATGGATAAAAAAACACTTACTGGGGAAAAACCTTGTTTCAGGGAGCAGATAAAAACTGTGATCAAATGTCTTGCCATTAAATAAAAAATATCTTAACAATAAACCACAAAATGACATAGCCAATGCTTCAAAATATACACATAAGAATTCAGAAAAGATGTGGTAGTTAACAGAGAAAGTCATTAGATGAGTTAGCAAAGCCCAGGAAAGAAGTAAAAGGGGAAAAAAAATATATCAGGTAAGAAGCCCACATTAGGAGCAACACAAAAGGGAACTATCCTGGTTGAAAACACAGTGAAAATATTATAAAATTGAAAAGCAAACTAAATAATAAAAGTAAAAAAAGACGAAGATAAATAAGAAAGATTAAAAAAGGAGATTCAATGCAATCAACTTGCTAAGTATGAAAATTGAAATGAAAAGGAATTGCTGTAATTCAAGAAAAAGTGTTTTCAATACAATTTTATGTCTGTAAATTGAAAAAGGACATTATTTCTCAGGAGAAAAAAGGGGTTAGAATAGTACATGTTTTCTAGGAATTCTACAAGACTTTTTAAAAATTATTTTTTTATTAGGATGATTAGAAACAACATAAATGTCCATTAATAGGAAAGTATCAAAGAGAACTGGTATATTCATAATATGGAATACTATGCAGCAGTTAGATGAGGTAACTCTTTACGTGCTGATATGGAAAACCTACAAGATTTTTAATTTGAAGAAATTAATGTATATAATGGTATACATGCATAATTATTTTTCATTTAAAAACAGTATGCATGCTATATATGCTTGAATATATACCTAGATTATCTTGAATGAATGAATATACATAGATTATCTCTGTAAACACATTTAAGAAGTATAATAGGAATGTCTTTGAGGAAGGAACTAGATGGCAGTGATAGAAATGAGGGACTGAATAATTTTTCATGTTGTCCTCAAGTGCCTTCTATGTAGTATGTGCATATATTACCTAGACAAAACAAATAATAGCATGTAATTTTAAAAAGGCAGCCAAACCCTGTTTAATTATTCTCAGGGAAACACACAAAAAAATATTCATACTGTTGCTTTTCGCAGGTATTGTTCAGCAATATAATGGATCATGCTAAACAATTCCATCCAACATGTTAATCTCGTCAACTACTTGGAGCAGCATTCAGCTACTAACTATTCCTAGAGGCCCATGAAGGCAGTGCTATTCAAGATTTTCCATTTGGCAAGGGATTTACTAAAGTTCTTCAGTGCCTATGTATAGCTGGTAATAACTGCCCCTAACATTTCCAAGCCAAAATGTCTCTTTCACACTCTGTGGGGCAGAACTCTGGGATCTCAACCAAGGCACTGATTGTTTTACAAGAAAAAAAAAATAGCCAATAGAACTTAAATGAAAATACCATTTATAGTTTTTAATTTCCATAATGGAATGGTAAAATGGGCATTTTCAATTTGCTTCAATCAATACTAGAATGTATCTATATCCTAGGTTGCTGGAATAGATAAAATGGATGTGAGGACCTGCCTAGTTCAGGCCCTTTCCCCCTTTCATAAGATAAAGTAACACTGACATTTTATCATAACCACACCCAGACAGAATTTCTTTCCCCTTCATGGGACCCATACAACTTTCTTCCTCCCTTTTTCTGTAGATAGATATGAGGAGGGTAACAAAGGTCAAAAAGTTAGAACTTCATGCCCAGACAGGTCATTTCTGTTTTCAGAAAAGATCTGTTGTCTGATTAAAATAAAGTTACTTCTTCCTAGAGTTCCCACCATACTGGCTTCTGTAGTTTCTGAATAAAGCAAGTATTACTTTACACATAAAACTATAATTGACATTTTTTTGTTACACAACAAAACTTTCTTGATAAAGAAGTACATTGTTTTATATTTGTTGCAAGAGTCTATAACTGTGGGGGGGAAATAAGTTCCCAGCTCAGGACAAATTACCTTTGAAACCAAAATCAGTCAAAGGGAGAAATAAAGTGTGAGAAACTTGTTTATTGCTTACAAGCAGTCATTCGCTTCTGCTCTCCCGTGTCTCTCATGACCTGGCTGCCAAAACGGACCCCACCCAACCACTCCAGTGCAGATATGCCTTCACCCCTCCATGTAATCACCTATTGATATGGAGATGGACTACTTCTCTCTACGTCTTGGAAACACCTATTGATATGGAGATACACTAGGGTTTGGCAAGAGATTCTGGAAATATTGCAATTTTACCCACAGTGTCATATTTCCATTTCTAACTACTCAGAAAGCCTTACTTAGATGATCTCTATGATAGTGGATGCCGACAGGATGACATAGGTCGAGTGGTCATAAATGGTCTCCCAACTCAGTGATACCTAAATCTGAGGTGCAAATAACAAGAATGAGACTATCATATAGATATCTGAGAAGAAAGAACATTCTAGACCAGTGCAAAGACCCCAAAGCAAAAATAGCTTCTTGTGTTTGAGGAAAAGAATTTAGAAAGCCTAGAACAAGCCACAAGAGAAAAAGTTAAAACTTGTAGGGACTTTGCATTTAATTCTGAATTGGATGGATTGTCCTCTAAATGAGGAGTGTAATAAACTTGGAAACGACATGATCTGATTAGGATTTGAAAGATCATTCTGACTGTTATCAGACAAATGGATTCCTGGGGAAGGAAGCAGAAGCAGAAAGACCAATAGGAGGCTATTAAAATATTCCAGACAGAAAATGACGGTGGCTTGAGAGTGAATAAAAGTGTAGATTCAGATAAGAAGATGGAATATTCCTTGAAGTCATCAAGGCTTTTTAATGGAATGAAAATGGGTTGTGAAGGAAAGGGAAGACTTGAGAATGACTCTTGAGATATTCTGGTTTGATTGACTCAGTGTACTTTGGTGCCGTGAGATGGGCCGGCTGAGATGAGGAGATTCAAAGTGGAACAAGTCTATTAGTTGAGGGTGTAATTCAAATATTCTGTTCTGTACATTACATATACTTAAGTAAACCCCATACTCCTTAGGATAAATTATTAGATGTACGTTTCTAAACTCCAATCACATCTCTAGTTAATCCTAACATACGTAAATCTCATTATCCAAAACAAACCTCTCTTCCATTTCCCTTTGTTTGAACTACCTACATCTGCATGCTTTCCTAATGACATACTTCACATTTTACAATTTCTAAATATATGTGAGTTTCTTCCTATTGTTTTTCTTGATCCTTATTAGATACAATTGCCTCTCCCCCAGCAGGTATCACCACTTTATTCATACTTTTTAGTAGAATGTGTGACACTAAATTTCTCATCAACTCTACTGAGTTCCTCAAGGGTGAGTCTACCACTAATTCATATTAGGATTCCTGGAAATGAGCCCAGTGTATAAATTCTCACTAAACACAGTTTCATATGCATTTATACTGAAAAATATCTCACAAGCAGTACTTTCAGACCAACCCACATACATAGAAATAGCAACCACTCTCTCTAGATACATCAAGTGTGAAGGACAAAGGTATGGTTGGAAAATCTAAGGTCTAATTTGAAATCGCATAGCATTTATGACTTTGCATCAAAGAAAATCTCTTTTTATATATTTTTATTTTTGGTATAGAAACATTTCATTTTGGATTAGTAAGAAAAAATACTATCTTCCAGTTTCCCAGTTTCCACTCCTTTGTTGGTAGTAAATACTGCAGGAAAGAAGACATTATTTCCATACTAATTTTCACATTTGTAATTAAACCAAAACAATTTCTTTGCAAGTCGCAGATGGATCAAGAATCTGACAATGATTCAGGGACTAAGAGGCAATGATGGCAGTAAGTCTGGCTCAACTGTAGGGCCTTTTCAGAAAAGGATGAGTGCCAGCTGAAGGAGTATGTGTTCTCCCTGCTTCTTTTCACAACCATAGAGGTCTGCCAAAAGCTTTAAATTGCTGGCAGGCAAGCAAAGCCAATCCAAGCACCTGTGTTGCAAAACTCAGCAACTGTGTGATTGCCGTTACTGATCCATCTGTGAGGCTGGAACTTGCCGCCTGTCAGTGGGCTCACATAAGGTGGGTCGGAAGGGAAATTTCATTAGGTAAGGAGGAGAGTAAAATTAATGTCTCATGTGTTCTTCATTGTGATTGAAAAAAATAGCATTGATGGAAAGTGAAAATTTCACAAATTATTTTGACAACCTAGTAATGGCTGCTACATGACAAATGGGAAAACTGTAATTCAAATAAGTAAAGTGATGTAATTTGAAGAATTTACTTTATTCAATGTCTTCAACATCCTTATTTTCTTCAATGACTCATTACAAAGAAATGGACTACCAGAGTCACTTCTGGTAGAGAGGTGAAAGAATGTCTTACCAGAGAATCTAAAACATTAGGTAAGCCTCGTTATCTTAGATTCCTAAATGACAAAGTCTCATTTAGTGAGACAAAAAATTTAGAGTTTGGGTTATAGAACTTGTCAAAGGTGAAGATAGACCTACATTAGCGACATAAAAGGGCTTAATAAAAATATCAATGATGTGAAAATATAGGAAAAAGTGTTGAAACTTTTTTGAGTGCAAACATTTTTTGCACATTTTAGTCTGTTAACATGTTAATGTGCAAATCAAAAAAAATGTAGTAATGATAATTATCACATTTGCTGAGCATGTGACATGTACTGGACAAGGTGCTTGCAAGTATGTTATTCTACTTAAAGTTGTTAAGGCTCAGAGAACACGTGCTCAGAGAAATTAGCTATCTTAACCATTCAATAAAACACCTGTTTAATATTTCTTAAAATAAGTTTAATTTCCTTTATATTATTTTTGTGGCACTATTTATAGTGGTGCCTATTCCTATTAGGCAGTACTTGATAAACATCTTAGTCCCTAAGCTATTGAGATAGTACAATCCAATAATATTGTATTATGAAGTACATGTACAATGCTGTACTAGCTGAGAAAATCAATAGAACGTAAAATACCCATGGAATAGGTCAAATGAGAAATCTGAAGGATAAAAACAAATATTTGTCATGATAAGGTTCAGTTGGGAAATGATAAATTTGGATTTTAAGAAGCAGGGTTTCTGGCTAGATCTCTTAAATGACAAACATAATACATGGTTTCCATATATTTGCTTTAGTCTTTCCAACTTTTAAAAGGGCTTTTATTAAAGCAAATTATAGGAGGACATACACCAAATATCTCTGAGTAGTGAGTAAATAATTTATATTTTCAGATTTTGCTCTTCTCTAATTCTAAAATGTATTTTTATTCATTGTGGGATTACAACATTGAAATGAATATTTAAGATGACTCATTGTAAAAAGTGAGCATGGTACACACTGAACTTAAAAACTCCAAAGGTATGTGAATTTAAAGCAAGGTGAAATACTATAATGAAAGTAGTAGGAATAGAGATTCTTCTACATTCTCAAGTGCAAAGAAATAGTAACTGAGAATGCACTCTCTGTATTAGGAGGTACTGATTCATTAAGTGTTTACTTTTTCCCAACATTGTGTTAGGCTAATTTTCAAACATACAGAAAAGTTGAAAGAATTTTACAGTAAACATTTATATATGCCCTAGGTCAATGCTGCAATTAACATTTTACTATATTTGATTTTTCACGTATCTACTCATCTGTATTCAACTACACATTCCTCTAACCATCAGCTCCTCTAATATTTTGGCACATTTTAAAACAGTTATAGACATCAGGATAATCTCACAAATACTTCAACATGCATATCATTAACCAGAGTAAAATATATGTTTCCAATGCTTTATTGCTGTTGTTTTGAGGTAAATTTTATATACAATTAAATGCATAAATCCTAAGTGTCCTCTCAATGAATTTTGGCAAATGCTTCTATGTGTTAATTTTAAAAGAGCACATACCATATTAAGTTCATCTTCTTGCTGTTATTATCTCAGTAGCTTTTCAGGTTGGTGCGTTAAGGACCGTAGTTGAGAATGAAACATTCAGCATTAATGAATTTCATTTTATCAGTACTTTCACTACTAGTTAGAATTCTAAGTTGCAAGCAACAGAAAGCAACTAAAGCAGATCTAAATCCTTTCTGCCTTAGCTGAGAAGAAATTTACTAAAAATCTATTGAGTTTATATATTCCAGTTGAAAAGCATAGAAAATGGCACCAAGAAACTGGAAGAGCCAGTATCTGAAAGTAGTAACATGGGCTGAGGTAATAAGAAGGACCATCCAATCTGTTCAATGAGCACACGATGCAACACACACTGAATATTGCCACAGCACCATTGCTACCACTAAGTGGGATGAGGTCCAGCTCACCAATGTCCTTGGTGCCATGGCTCAACACCAAACACTACTCATGGACACTGTACATGGCATGATGCACGGTCCCTGGTGGATGCACCTGTGGGGCCAACCTAGGTCACATGTTCATGCCTAGGTGTTAGGGAGACTTGGAATGTGAGAATCTAGCATTTTTAGCTTCTATAGTATGTGCAGAGAGCTTAGCTTCCCAACAAGAACTATAAAGAAAGAAATTATTTAAGTATAGTGAGGAAATTTTTGTGATTGACACCAAAAAAATCTTAAATATTGCTAATATACATAATTTTGTTTTTCTGCCCAGCAATCCTATAAAATCATAACAGAGCAAGTTATATATTTTGTCTTGTGGCTGAGGCAGTTTTTTAGACAAACTTATATTTTGTCAACTCAGATGTATTGCTCTATTTTCTGGTTTGAGTAGTGAGTACCTTTCAGATTAGAACAGTGAGACCTATTTCTCTGGATGCAATAATAGGGCTACAGAATCCATTTTGGTTAGACTAGGAGTGGTAACTTACTGACACCAAATGGGTCAAATAGTTCCTTAGCAAAATACTTAATCTCAGGGATGGCACTCCTCTCCAATAGAAGATTCTAAACTGAAAGCGAATGGCAGACATGTTCACCAATGAGAGAAGGTTTGTCAACAGCAAGATTCAACAAGGAACAGCCCAACATGATAATTGCAGAGATATCCCTAATAGCACTCACATTGGTAGTTCTAGTTTTTTCCCTAAGGCCTGGTCACATGAAGCCATTGTGAACTGTGAATTACCCTTATATTCTATTCTGGTAATAAATTTTCCATTTTGAGTAAGCAATTCCCAATGGTTTTTTTATTTGCCAGTGAGAGCTATAATCATTATATTAATTATAGGTAGATGGTCCTGATTGGAAACCTCCTTTCACCCACATTGCAGAGATATATTGCAATTGATTAAATATGGACCTCAACATTTTTTAATGATCATCTTTCATGTAATCAATGGAAAATTTATTCCCTCCTTAATAAATAATGGCACAGAATAATGAGTTTCTTTTAAAACAAGGAATGCCTGCTTGTCCTCTTAGAAGTAGCTGAGAAACAAGAAAAAGACCAAGAAGTACTGAACCATCTCATCTTCATTTACATTATTATCCATTTTATCTTCTCCACCCCATTTCTATAAAACATTAATAAGGCTGTAAGTCGAAACTCTTATGTCATTGTAACTGTGTGTAGCTTTTGGCCTTTACGAGAGATTGTCTCCAAATATGGTATTTTCTTGCTACAGGAGAATGAGAGGCAATAACTCATCTCTGCAAGCTGTAATTCTATAATAATTTATTCCAAGGCCTTGGCAGCTAATGCTTCACTCACTATTAATAGAAAACTGTGCAAGTGGTGTAGGTGGTACTTTCAGTTTAGTGGTGCTGTAGTTAGTTTCTTTAATTTATAAAGTATTTATAAATCTCATCTTTGCAAAGCCGCTGAAACTGTGTAGGCAGAAACCAGTTATCTCTTTATCTCACAGCCTTCCTAATTGTATCCACTCCTGTAGCCTACATAATCACTTATACTCCTCTTAGTACTAAATCTGTTGCATCACCCCATATGTTATTTTATATCCTGTGAAATAGCTGATTATTTGTATGGCTCATGTTAGGAACTATTTTGTCATTACAAGCACACTATAGCAGAGCTTTGGTCACAGAGGGATGCTAGGGTTTGTGATGATCCGGATCCCTGGGCTCTAGCTCAGCAGTGCCAACTGCACTTTGAACTTTATAAATTCTCCTTATTTATATCTGGTAATTCCCTGCACCCTAAAACCTACTTTGTTGATACTAATAAAGCCATAACAGCTTTATCACACTCTGTATTTGTATGGTATATCTTTTCTCATCCTTCTTTCCTGTGTTATAATAAACCTTTTTTATGCATTCTGAAGTTGAGTTTCATATAATTTTTCACTTGTCATACAATTATTTTCTTCTTTTGATTTTTTTCCCAACCATTTACAATGGAAAAACCATCCTTAGCCTGTGGGTCATATGAAAGCAAACAGTGGGCTGAATTTAGCCCATGGGGCATTGTTTGCAAACCCCTCCTCTACAACATAAAATAGAGTTAATTTTATTTAAAATGTTGGATTCAATATTTATAGTTAATTTTTATTTGCTCAGTTGATATTTACTTATTACCTAAATTGGGCAAAATTGCAAAGGTAAATGAATACCTGAGTCAGGACTCTATAATTTCAACAGGGGGAAAAAATGCATATAAATACATAGAAAATCCAATATTAAATGTGGTAAGTGACAAAAGGAAATTATGTAGAATACTAGAGAATGCTTTCAGGTTTTGTTGAGATATAATTTAAAGGCAATAAGATGCACAGATTTAAGTATATAGTCCAAGGAGTTTGACAAATGTGTACTCTTGTGAAACAACCATCACAGAAAGAAAAAAAAATAAGTACTTGTCTCCTTAAAGTAAAATCCCCACCAAAAGCAACCATTATTGAGATTTTCTCCAGATTTTATTACTGTTTTGTATTCTGGAAACATATATAAATAAAATCATACAGTATGTCCAACAATAATGGATTTGTCTAGCTTTCCCTTTAGTTCTGACAATTATTACTTCATGTTTTATTGAGCTCTGTATTAGGTACATAAAAGTTTAATATTTTAAATCCTCTTGTTAAATTAACTTTTTTATCATTACAAATATCCTTTATACTTGGTAACACCCTGTCCTAAAGTCTTCTTTATTTGATATTAGTATACCCATATCAGCTTTTTGTGCTCTGTGTTTTCGTAGTAAATATTTTCTGTTTCTTTTACTTTCAACTCTGCTGTGTTTGAAATTTATCTCTTATAAACTACATATGGATGAGTTTTGCTTATTTACCCAATTTTGCAGTCTGTGACTCTTGGAGCATTCAGTCCACATGTATTTAACACAATTATTGTTATATTTGGGTTCTTGCTATTTGCTTCCTGTTTTTTAGCATTTGTTCTTTGTCTCATTGTTCCTTCTTCACTGTTTATTTTATTTTTTAGGAAACAATAAAATTAGTTTGCTATTTTTCATTTTGAAATATCGTTATAGTATCATTTGCAAAATTCAACAAAGAAAAATGCCAGTGGATGACCATGTCCCAGGAATCACTGAGAAACCTTAATTCTATATGTAGTAAACAGGAGTAGGCAAAGGGTGACAGATTTTTCTAAGACAGCATTTCTTATTACTTTCTCCTAACCCAAACCTGAGCTAACACAAACCCAAGTTGACAGAAAGGCTTGGAGGGAACTATTATTTATTTGTGGTGAAATCACTGGCTTGGGGCTTGGAGCCAGGAGATACAGAGCACAGGGCCCTCTCTGGCCAAGAATTCAGGTAGGTGAGCCCCCAGCAGAGGCCACACAGAGGACCAAAGTAGGCCCCAGCGTGCATCACAGAGGGTTTGTGGGTCCCAACATTTCCATCTCCTGAAAAGTGACATATGAGCTCTTTCTTGAAAAGCTCTCTTTGACTGCATTCTTGACTAAGGCCTTGAACTTCCTTCCAGTTCCACAAAGAATTTCCAGAATGTGGAAGGGAGAAGTAAGGGTCCCATCCCCAGCTGCCCCCACCCCTTAAGTCAAATTCTGGGTGAGGGCCTGGGTGGACAAGTTAGTTTCTCCAATAAAGGACACATTTAATATCCCATTTAGAAAGTCAATGAGAGTTCAGTTTCTGCAATTAATTAATTAAATGTTGGATTAGGTCCAGGTGACCATGAATATCCTGTTTGCACAAGTTTCCCCATTTTGTATGTTACCCAGCCATTTTCTAGAAAATACAACCATATTTTTTTAACCACATCATTTCCCAGTTGCTCCTGCATTTTCTCAAAGTCCTACTCACCTGCCACTCTGATTTTGATCTTCTGTCTCAATTTTGGTAGAAAGCCATCCATTTCTTTAGTGATTTTCTGCCTTGGGATCTACAGGGTCCAGTCTACTTCAGAGAGGGAAGCATTGTTCTGGGAGCCTTTAAGTGTCCAGTTTCCATCTCTCTGCTGTCTTCTTTTAAAATAATTATTTTTAGTATTCCACTTTATCTCCTATACGGAATTTTATTATGAACTTTTTCACTTACAGCTGGCCCTTGAAAAATGTGAGGGTTCAGGGTGGCAACCATCTTACAGTCAAAAATTCACTTACTATTTCTAAGTCCCCCAAAACTTAACTACTAATCACCTACTGTTGACCTGTGGGTAACATAAATTGTCAATTAACACATATTTTGTGTGTTTTCTGTATTATATACTGTAATCTTACAATAAAGTAAGCTGAAAAGAAAATCTTTTTTTTTTCAAATTGTTCCAAATCTCCAAAATTTTTTCCAGTATATTTAATGAAAAAAATCCATGTGTAAGTAAACCCATGTTGTTCAGGGGTCAATTGCAATTTTGTAGTGATTATTTTAGGGATTACAATACACATCCTTAACTTTTTCTCTCCCTTGAATTAATATCACACCACCTCACATACGATGCAGGAATTATTTTCACTCTCAGTTTCTTTGGCCCCACCCCCTTCCGGCAGTGGTTCTCGCGGTGCTGTTCAGATTGCAAGTGATTCTCTTGAGTTCTGCTCACCTGAAAGTTTCTTATTTTGCCTTCCTTTTGTAAGGATACATTCACTGTATGCAAAATGCTGGGTAAATGTGTTTTCTAAAACACTTTTAAGATGTCATTTCATTGCTTTCTGCCCTCCGTTATTCTTGCTGATTAATCAGATGTTCTATTTATCATTTCTCTACCATAATGCATTACTTTTTTTTTTTTTTACTACTAGTTGCTTTCAAGAGGTTCTCTTTATATCTCATTTTTTGTTGTTCTACTATGCTCTGACCTGGTGGTGTTTATCCTTTCTTCTTGGACGTGTGGGTTGATGTTTTAAAAAGCTATTTTTAGGCAGTATTAATATTTTCCTTTCCCACTTTCTTTCCTCCTTCTAGGACACCAATTGCATTGCATTTTAGACTGCTTGTTATTATCCCCTACGGTCACTGTGGCTTTTTTTATTTCTTTCAGTCTGTTTTCTGTCTGTGCATCAGATGAGATTAATTTCTATTTATTGGTCTTTAAGTACAATTATTCTTTTTTCTGTAGTGCCCTTTCTATTATTAATCCCATCCAATAATTTTATTTCAAATATTGTACCTTTTTATTTATAAGATTTCTTTTTGGTACTTTTTAAAAGATTTTATGTCTCCCCTGAAATTCCTTATGTCTTCACCATTCAATTCACCTTTTGATGTAAATTACTTAATGTATGGATAGTAGTTATTTTGAAGTCCTCGCCTACTAATTCCAACCCATGTGTCATCACATTTTCCTGCTTCTTTGCATGTCTAGTAATTTTTAATTACCTTTGAAACATTATAGATGACATATTGCAGGGAACCTTGATTTTTATCTTCATTGAAAGAGTGTTGAATTTTAATACCTAACAGCTAAATTACTGATGGATCTATTTTATTCTGTGGTGGCTTTAAATTTAGGCTTTGTTGGGATAAATCTATATGTAGTCTATTTTCTTTTTTTTTTTTT
>JAQQAC010008350.1:3794582-3851098 GCA_029783875.1 Phataginus tricuspis | reverse complement strand
TCTTCCCCAGTCCCTTTCCCTGTGGTAACTGTTAGTCCATTCTTGGGTTCTTTGAGTCTGCTGCTGTTTTGTTCCTTCAGCTTTTTTTTTTTTTATTGTTGTTGTTGTTCTTTGTTCTTATATTCCACATATGAGTGAGATCATTTGGTACTTGTCTTTTTCGGCCTGGCTTATTTCACTGAGCATAATACCCTCCAGCTCCATCCATGTTGTTGCAAATGGTAGGATTTGTTTTTTTCTTATGGCTGAATAATATTCCATTGTGTATATGTACCACATCTTCTTAATCCATTCATCTACTGATGGGCACTTAGGTTGCTTCCATTTCTTGGCTATTGTAAGTAGTGCTGCAATAAACATAGGGGTGCATCTGTCCTTTTGAAACTGGGCTGCTGCATTCTTAGGGTAAATTCCTAGGAGTGGGATTCCTGGGTCAAATGGTATTTCTACTTTGAGTTTGTTGAGGAACCTCCATACTGCTTTCCACAATGGTTGAACTAATTTGCATTCCCACCAGCAATGTAGGAGGGTTCCCCTCTCTCCACATCCTTGCCAACATTTGTTGTTGTTTGTGTTTTGGATGTTGGCCATCCTCACTGGTGTGAGGTGATATCTCATTGTGGTTTTAATCTGCATTTCTCTGATGAACTCATGCACCTTAACAAACAAAAAGCAAATAACCCAATTAAGAAATGGGCACAGGACATGAATAGACACTTCTCTAAAGAAGAAATTCAGATGGCCAACAGGCACATGAAAAGATGTAGTCTATTATTTTTACAGTGCAGATTTACATCTGTGTTTCATTGGAATTCCTGAAGTTTTTCCCAAACATCCATATGAGCTGTTCAGGCACCTGTTAAATTTTGACATATCTTCATCAATTTTTTAGTATTTTTTGCATTCCAATGTAACAACAATTTCTAAGTTATCTTTTACTTTCCTTGCCCCATATCTAAAATCAATCATTGCTCTAAGGAGTCCTGGTTCATTTTCAAGCAAATATTAGTATTTTAAAACAAAGATCTGGGTACTGGGTATTCATACATCTATGATATGTCATTATTTCTTGACCCTTCCAGTGAAAAGAGATAGGAAAAATATGATTAATGACTGCAAGGGTATTTCTACTTCTGCCCATAAAGTGCTGCTATAAGAATGAATTTGCTGCTATAAACAACTAGGAAAACAACAAAACGAAGCAAAACAACAAATAAACATATATGCTCATTTATCCTGGGCATTAGACAACAGCCAGAACAGGACTGTGATCCCTGAGAAAGCAAACAAATAAGTCACCCTTATGACTGGCATAGGCTGCCTTCTGAAGACAGTTTCCAATCTCTCGTGCAGGGAAACAGAAACCAAGCAAAGCCAAGGAATCTCAGTGAGTTAAGAGACATAGTCAGAATTAGAGGAGGTAGAGGAGGCTCAGATGTGTTGGAAAGAACCCTGGGGAGATGTCAACAGCAGAGAGAGCATTCAGGGCACTACCCAGAGGTTCCCTCAGATATTTCCCTGATTACGTACCTGAATGCAGTGAAATGCTGTGAGGTGACTGTTAATGGCAATCTGAACAAATCCGAGGGCTTGAAAAATGCCAAAATCAGAAATATATTCAAATTTATGGGACATTAGGGATAGTCCACCTATGGGTATCATTTTTAAATTTTGGCCAAATCAGCTATAGACTGAAGACTCTTTGAATTCACCCCTAAAATACTTGTTAGCTGTCCCCCAAAAGGATCAACCTGACTGTAAGTAACTTTCCTCCATGGCAGAGAAAAATCCAAATAACTAAATAATGCAAAATCATCACCGAACAATGTACAATTCATAATCTCCAGGATCTAATACAAAAATACGATGTGCACAAAGAAATATGAAAAAAATATGGCCTAAAACTAGCAGGGAATGAATCAAAGGGAAGATGCGCAAAAAACAGAGATGAGAGAATTAGCAGACAAGCATCTTAAATAGCTGTAATGCATAAGCCCCAAGTGCTCAAGGACATAAACAAAACTATAAATATGAGAAAACTAGAAGCCTAAGCAAAAAGACCAAAAGTTTTGAAGAAGGCTGTAGAACTTTTAGAGGTGCAAACCAATATATGATGTAAATAGGACATTGGATGGTGAAAAGCAGATGAGAGCTGCAGAAGAGAAGAGAGTGTGCTTGAAGGTGTAGAAATAGCATGAAGCACACAGAGAATAAGGCCTGAAGAGGGAAGAAAAAAAAATGCTTGACAGAATAACCAAAGAATATCCTAATTTGATGAAAACTATGAACTTCCAGATAAAATAAGGTCAACAGACCCAATCAGAATAAATATAAAGAAAAAAACACCAAGGCACATCATAATACTTTGAAAACCACTGAAAAAGAAAAAGAGAAATCTTTTTAAATTCAGTATTAATAAAGATTTAGTGAGAGCCCTTAAATGTTGATTGATTGTGTTGAATCTTTACAAGGTCAGTATGTTTGCTAGAAAATAGCGAAAGGGTCCAGGGTGTTAAAAGGCAATTACCAGATTGCAGTATAAGAAGTGAGGTGCTAAAATAAAGAGATGATAACATAGACAACTAATAAGGAGTTATTGACCTAAATTATACTACCTAAGGTGGTATCTGTCTTGTTCATTCTATTATTTATATGCCTTCATATTTTCTTTGTGAGTTTAGACTTGTAAGTACCTAGAACTTAGAAATGTCTACGAACATCTATGATTTAATGCCATACTATTTTTAGTATCTCCTACAGATGCTGCAAAATTGATAACACCACATATATGATATAAAGAGTCTTGTCATTTTGAATTTGCTGCTTGAGCAACTTTGCTTTTAAGAAGTATATAAATTACACAGTAGCATATAATGAGTTGAGACATTTACAGTGATATTAACTCTCTAAAATCACTTATGCAGAAAGAGGGGTTTTCTTAATACATTTTAAATCTTCCTTTAGAACACATTTTTTTTCACTCTCTAAATACGTATGCCTTTAAATATCTATCTACCTGCCCACCCATCAATCCATTTACGTTTTTGAGAAAGCTACATCAGTTACGAAACCTAAGTACTGTGAAATTATGGAAACTAATCTGAATTAACTGAGAAAACATAAACATTAATATTTCACTTAGCAGCCTTCTAATAATAATCATAAGTCACAGTGACATTATGTTTTATTCTTTACAAAGTACATTTATATATTTTATAGCATTATAATTTCACAAGCTGGTGAGATAAGAGAGCTAGTATGACTCCCACTTGAAATATAAGAAATAAAGCATGCACAGAAAACAAGAGGTTTGCCCAGCGTTGTGTGGCTAGTATTGGACTTGAAGTCGGCCATTTTGGCGGCTCTTCTATCTTGGTTTGCTTTTTCTATTATAACACGAAACCCCTTTAGAACCTGACACAAATTCTTATACTGCCCATACATCAACTGTGCCTTCATTAAAAGTAAGTATGTTGTCATTCTTATAATTCCTTAAATGTACAATTACATTTAACAAATGTATTTTTTCTATGGGATTAAAATTCTTAACGAGGAAGTGTCTCAGTAACTAAAACCACAGTAGTACTGAACATTAATTTAGATAATATATGAGCTATCGCTGCGTAACAAATTACAAATATAGTAGCTTGTAACTATGCTCATTTACTATCTCAGTTTTGGTAGGTCAAAAGTCTGGCATAGCTTGGGTGGATTCTCTACTCAGTGTATTTCAAGGTCAAAGTCAGAGCGTCAGGAGGGCTGCAGTTCATTCAAGGGCTTCAGGGTCCTTTCCCAAGGTTACTACTTACTGGCAGAATTAATTTCCTTATGCCGTCCATGTGTTTCCCTCCATCTTCAAGTCAGAAAAAGCAGATGGAGTCCTCATGCTACAAATCCCTCTCATTCTCCCTTTATCTACATCTCTCTAACATCTTCTGTTTATAAAAGCTCATGCGATGCATTGCACCTATCTGGGAAGTCCAAGCTAATCTTTCTACCTTAAAGTTAATTTATTAGTAACCTTTATTACATCTGTAAAGTATTTATTGCTATGTAATGTAGCATACTTATTGGTATGACACTGCGGCAAATGTCATGGGGACAAAATTCTGCCTTGTATAGATAAAGGTATTTTCTGATAAGAAAGAAATAACAAGTAAGTTTTTGTCTGGGAGTAAAATCTATCTACACAAAATTAAACTTTGAATGTTAAAATGGAAACTGAAATTAAAACTCATTCAAAAAGTATTTATTTGGTGCATTGTAACAGTCAAGAAATATGTATTTAGTATTTGCTATAAACTATACCACTAGAATCAAGACAAAACTATACCTTAATACCTTTTTGTCTCTGGTGTATAGCATAGTACCTGACAAAAAATATGCTGGGTTTATATGTCATAAGTGGTTGTAGGATAAAAATGTCATCATCTCTGACTCCAAACAACTCACTATACATGAAGAATAATTGATCAGCAAATTTCAGTGAAACAGAACAAACAGTTATGTCTGTGGTTGGAGGCCATGTTGTATGAGGGAAAAATGGTCAAAAGATACGCCTGGAAAGGTAAGCAAGAACCAAATACTTAAAAGAAGGGTTTGCAAAACTAACTCAAAAGCATGCCTTTGATAAAACAATCTAGTCTTTTTTATAGTTTTTTGTTCTTTAATGTAAATTGAAAACAATGTGTTGCCTCTTCTAAGCCTCATTGGGGTGGGGGCATTGGGGGAATAAGAAGATATCATTAATATGTGTGTCTTGCTAAATACTAATTGGTATTGATAAATAAATGAAGTAATCTCCTTTAGGTAAGCAATTTCTATTTGTGGAATTATATTGTCAACGTTATCACCTGTTCTGTATGTACGATAAATATGATCCATTTTCAGATTTACTATCATGAGCAAGTATACGTTTTCTCTGTGACCCATGATTAGACACCAAGAGAATCTTTATGACTGCAAAACTGGTGAAATTATCATAACCAAACATTTTCATAATTGAACACATCTGATCACTTTCTACTGTTCAGGAGTGTTCTATGTCACCCTACTGTACTAAAGTTAATGACAACCATCTCAACAAACCATGAAAACTTTACATTTTCCACTGTCTGCTTATTTCCCCAACACTGTTTACTTCTGTTTATCTACTTTTACTGTCTTTGAGAAATGAAACTGTCATTTCTTGGAAATACTATAATACATGCTTCCCTTCACAGAGACTTTTAAAATTCTATTTTTCCACTCAAGATTCAGTCCAATTAACTCATAATTGTGCCAGTTGCAAATTGTTTTCTTTTTCTTTCTTTCTTACTGTTTAAAATGTGATTAGATGTAGGTATGTGGGAGGTTTTTCCTTCATTAAAAAGTGGTAATTTTTTTCCTTTCTTTTTGTACATTGTGGAAAAATTTTAAATAGCTTTGGGATGTTCTTATCTTAAAAGTTTGATAAAATTCCCATTCTTTGATTCTGGGGATTTGGGGGAGAGGAAAGGGTATCTTCTTATATTACTCATTGGATAATGTCTTCTCTTCTGTTTTCTATGTTCCTACCTTTTGGAAATCTTGGTAAATGGATACTAGATATTGCATGTCCTGAGCCAATACTGTGATTTTCTAACTTCCTACTATCCATCTTTTTCTTTGTTTGTCTTCTTTCTAGAAAATTTGATCAAATTATTTTCCCAGTTTCATACTAATTTTATATTTCTGCAATAATATTTTAACTAAGATATCTTTCTTTTTCTCTAAGTGTTCCTTTATTTGTTTACTTATTGTGATATCATAATCCTTGTTTCTTCATGCAATATATTTGCTTTATTTAAAAAGATAACTTTAATTTTTGAAAATTTTTCTACATCTTCATTTTCTGCCTCTTCCTTCACTCTCTTGTTGTCTGTGTCTTTCATATTGGAGCATTCTTTCTTGTATATTTTGAGGTCCTAGGAGTAAGCGAAAGTCAATGCAAAATTTAATTTTCCAAGTCTAATGACCATATCTACTAAAACCAAAAACAAACCTAATTCTCTAAAGCAGCTAGTCTATTTTATAATTATGTTTTTACCAGTACAATTTTTAGAATGTCTTCTAAATCCTGGAAAGAAATGGCATCTATAATACAATTTTCTAAATTGTATGTCTGATTCTTAAATTTCATACAAAAAAAAACATATTCCATGAGCAATTAGTTTGATTATCTTGATTAACATAGAAACTAAGAAATATTATATTAAAACATAATTAAAACATTAAATCCTCAATGTCAAACTTTTGGCTCTATTGAAGTGTAATGAGCACATGGCTGCAAACCCCTCACCCTCACCACGGCCCATAATGAGCACAACCTCCTTCTCGCCCCCTGACTTGAGGCTTGGTCACGTGGTTTATCTGGCTACTAGAATGCAGATGAAAGCATCAGCAAGCTGGTTCTGGACTTAGGCCTTAAGAAAATTCATGTTTTCTTGAGAATATATTCCCCAGATATATTAGGGATCTCCAATGAAACAGAACTGATAGGATATATGTATATATATGCTACATACAGCATATATATATAGTCTATATGTATATTATATAATATATATTATAAGGAATTGACTCATATGATTATGAAAGCTGAGAAATCCCAAAACGGGCAATCGGCAAGCCAACATACTCAGGTCTCGAGAAGAGCCGAAGTTTCAGTTGGAGTCTAAAGGCAAAAAAGAAAAAAAAAAAAAAAGACCCATGTATCAGTTCAAGGTAGTCAGGAAGAAGAGCTCCTCCTCACCTGAGAGTGAGCTTTTTTGTTCCATTCATATCTCTAGCAGATTGGATAAAGGCTTCTCACATTAGAAGGCAATCTCCTTTACCCAGCTATTGATTCAACTGTTTCTCTTGTTTGAAAACATCCTCACAGACCACACAGAAGAACATTGATTAAATATTTGGGTACCCAATGGCCCATTCAAGTTGAAATCTAAAATCAACCAGCACACCTGGGTAGCTGCACCCCCTCAGTCTGGGTGGACCCCAGATGACCACACCTAAGCTGGCGCTGTCCCCATTAAGTCCAGCCAGACCCACAGCTTGAAGCAAAGTGTAGCCTATATCAGCAAGGTCTGAGAATCCACAGAGGCATGAGAATGATTCATTTTTGTGTTAAGCCATTGGGTTTGGAGTGGTTGGATATGCAAGCGATAATTAACCTATCCATCTAGCACTTACCTGTTAGGTAAAACTGGATGGCCAAACATATTTATGAGACAACCAAGCACAAAGTCCTACTAATGTATTTAGTTTGAAGATCACTACTGATATCTATACGCACTTCTTTATTTTGAGCCATTAGCATATTTGCTGTATTGGAAACTACAAATGCATGGTAGGAAACTAGTATAAGTACAAATGTTGAATGCATTTTCCACAAGTGACTGAAAGTAGTGTCTTAAATTGATAACCAAAATGTTATTGAAGCAATACTGAAGCAATTCTATTTTTTCTCTTGAATGTGGCATGTCTTTGTAAGGGCTTATTCTCTCTACTTGGTTTTCTAATATAGTTTTCCCCATAATTTATGCTAAGCTAACCAATTTTCTGTTCCTGTACTTGTCATCACTTAATGCCTTTGTGATAAGTGTGTTATGACAACCACTTTCTAGTCTTCAGGAATCTGATCTGTCACAAGTGCACTTCTAAAAATATCATATGCAACTTCCCTAATTTCTGCTGCACTTACTACGAAGTCTATGGATGTGTCTGCCATGTGTTTCCAACACAGAGCATCTTATTTCTGTGAAGAACATTTGGTGACACCTGAATGCTACTGGAAGATATTCTGTAAAATTCTGAAATCAATTTTCTCTTGTCTAAATTACACCCAACCTCCATGACAAAAAAATTCTTCCTGAAATAAAGACAGACCTAATAACAAATCAAATGCTGAAACCAGACGTCTGGATTTGATTTCTATGCCCACTACTTAGTAGCCATGCAGCATCAGACAAATGCCTCATGCCTCCAGCCATCTGTTTCCTCAGCTTAATGCTTAGCTTACAGGTATCATACAGAAATTAATTGAAATAACACATGTAGCATATAATTTAGAAATGGTAAGTTGTTCAACAGTGGTATTCTATTTTTATTTACAGACGACCCTCTTCGTAAGTGGAGAGGCTACTTAATGTCAGTCTAACTGTGATCTAGCTTTAAAAAGTTTTCAGTACTGAAAATATCAAGGAGCATGTAAATTATAAAAATTATAGGGAGAAGAAAGTAGCAGAGTTATGAAAACATAAAGTGTATATATGGAACTAAACTAAATAAGTGCTTCTAACAAGTAACTAATCATTTTGTTATTTACTGCCATTAGAATTCTAGTCTAACTAAGAAACTATTGTTGACAAGTAGAGTATTACTATTTTTTTATCCTCTGACAATGATTTACAAAGGAAATGTGTATTAAAATGGTTTTATTATTTTATTCTGCTAAGTGCTAGCGGAAAGAATTTTCTGAATTCAGGGTACATTATATTATAAATACAAATTTTAAAAATCCCTGTCTTATATAATAAAAATAATATTCATGGAAAATTCACCATGTTGTAGATATTTGCTACTCATTTTGCATATTAATTTAAAACACAAGTAAGCTTGTGAGATGGCTATTGTTATCTCCATTTTACAAATAGGAAACATAAGTGCCAAGAACTGATGTCACTTGCCTAAAGTCACACAGCTGGAAAAAGAGACTATGTCAAACACAGGTTCAGCTCATTTATATGTGTGGCCAACATTTAAACCTTGATATCATCTTCATGTACTCCACTGTGGAAATTAAAACCTAGTACTCCACTTTCAGACCAAAATTTCCTAATTTTTTAGCTGTCTCAACAATTCATGTTTCTTTTACACTTGGAAATCCATTGCTGTTGGACCAAAAAGGAGAAAAAGTCCTGTATCTCTATGTTTCCTGCTACATAAATCCAGGATTCCCAAGCAGCACTATGTGTGAAATGCTTCCCACCATCCTTCTACTCATACCCAGTAAAACTGCATTTGGAAGTGAAAAAGTGGCCCTTAACATCCTCTATTCCAAGCCATTACCAATCCCCTGTTGCTTCTTCAATACCACCCCACCTTAGCCCAAGAATCAGAAATGCTCCATAATTCAGAAAAAATCAGTTTTCGTCTTTCAACATCCAAAAAGTTTAACTCCTTAATCTCTCCCCATAGACTGATTCTCTTTAAATGGTACTTAACCCAGAAGAATCTGAGCATATATTCACTTTCTCAAGATAGAATAGTAGAAATCATTATTTATACTTCATATTCTCTCATCTTTATCCATAAGCAATTCTTGTGGTCTTGCCCCTTACAAACCTCTAGAATCTATTCTCTTCCTGATACCCACATTCTCTTCCCCAGAACAAGCTACCATAACCTCATATCTGCGCTATTGCAACGCAATTCTATGCATCATTCTGCATCCACCAGGGCCCATCTCTACTAAGGCAACCAGTTCACAGAGCAAGTCGAATCAGGTCAAGATCCTTACTCAAAAAGCTTCAAATTTTTAACAAAAAACATAATTTTACTTGGTGCGGCTTACATTATTATTAGTTCCTATGCTCTATCACACTGGTCTTTCAATTGCCTAACTGAAACTCAGTCTTTACCACTGTATCTTTTATATGTCCCTACCTCTGCCTTAAATGCACTTTCCCCTTCTCTGTGTGTTTATTTCCCAGCATTCCTTCCTATGACAGTTTAATTTCCTCAGGGAAACGTTCCCTGGTCTCCACTAATAGGGCTTTCCCCCACTCTCAGGGCACTGTGATTCATCTTCACAGATCTTACTCTGCTGTAATTGCAGTGTTACGTTTGTGATTTTATTAACGTCTGCCTCATCTACAGGCTGTTTAGTTTTACAAGAAGAGAGAGTGTCATTTACTGAGCCTTGAAAATAGAGGGGTCCTTATTGTGGCAGAGGGGTCCTTATTCTGGCAGAGGGGTCCTTTATTGTATCCAAAGTTAAACTTCTTCTTTCTTCACCTATCTGCTGAAACCTATAGCATATCATTTCCTCATCTACTTGTTCCTTGGTTTTAACTTTTCCTTACAAACTCTGTAAGTCACTTTCTTTCATTTAACAGTTAATGTGCCTAATAGCTTAAAGCAACAACACAATATAACACCTCCTTCAGTCCTCAGTAACTTGCAGATATTTCTCTTCCTACTTCACTGAGGTCTTTGTCAGCATGGAATATATATATATTTATATTGGGGTAGTATTGAAGAAGCAACAGGGAATTGGTCATGGCTTGGAATAGAGGATATTAAGGGCCAATTTCTCACTTCCCTGTATATATATTATCTGTATCTGTTGCAAAGATAAAGTTTTATTTATTAGATATCAATAATCAGTTTTTGATGATATGAATAAATTAATACATGAAAAATTTGATAAGGAAAATCATGGAAAGTAGGAATATGGTGAATTTGGTTTATTGGGAGGAGGCTACATTTTCTGAAATTGAAGATTTATTCAAATATGTAAATAAATAAAAAGGTGAATACTGTCCATAAATATATGACCTCTATATTTATTTCAAATTGTAAGTGGAAATAATTTAACCATGTTTTAGGGGGTTGAAAAATACTGGTTTTAATCAGTAAAATGAATATGAGTAGATAGCATCTAAATGGAGAGATAATTTGGGTCTTAAGAATCTAGACTAATATTATGGCAATAAAATTGAAATAAAAATGTCTCATAGGTCTTAAAAAGGAAGGCATAAATGGGTGTTATTATCAAATATATATGTGTGTCAAGGAATAGGGAAGATTAAAAGAAAAAAATGGGTTCCAGGTTTTAAATAAAAGTACTAGAGAATAATGGTACAAGAAAATAGAGATGTTTAAAGAGAATGTGTAGTTTTAGAGGAAAATATAATGTTCGACAGCGGGTTTGAGGTATCTATTTTATCATCTCTATTTTGCTTCATGACCCAATGTTCCTGAATATTCAAGTTGAAATTTTAGAGTTTTCCTTCACATCGAATTTCGAGCAATCATTCCAAAATCCAGTGATTTTCGTTTGATTCATTTGACAAAGTAAACAATACAAGCTCTGTATTAGTATACAATTCAAGCTTTTTCTTGATCTGAATTTTGTCCGCTTTTCCAACTTTATCTTTGTTCTCTTTCTGACATGCATTACTTTTGTCCTTAAGTGTAGCAGTTTCCTTAAAAATGGAATTCCCTGTTTGGAAATGAAGGAATAATCCAGCGTCCCAACCCCCAAGGCCTCATTCTATTTCACCCTACCTCCCATGTTTCTGGACCATTTTATAATGACTTTCCTAAGTAATCATTCTACTTACTACCCAACAATGTGGGTATAAATGAAAGCTTAGCATTCAATACTTGTTTCCTTTAAAACTTTTCTTCTTTCAAATCTTTTCTTAGCATACAACTTTCACTCATATATCCATTACAGTCCCTTTCCTTTATATTTATTTCATTTTAACATTTTTTATTTTTCTTGAGGTATGAGCCCAGTCTTTATCTAGCACATGTTAACATCTGGAATGTCACTACAAAAAATCATTAATCATCTATTACTGTAGAAGCAGTCTTATGATGGTTCAGTGGGATATAGGAATAAACAGAATACAATCCCTGTACTCTGGAGGTCACAGCAACTTTGTGGAGGGTGGAAAATAATACACTGTATATTATGAAGTATAAATACCACAGGTTTTGTGAGAGAACAGAGGAATACTTAACTCTGTCTGGTAATGTCAGAGGCCCTTGACACACATATGTAAACTGAATTTTAAAAGAGGAATAAGAGATTTCCAGATAAAAATGATAATGGAATTGGGAAACATATTCACACTAGTGGCTTTATTAAGTAACCTCCATTGAACTAATGGACTGACTGCCCCTCTGTGAATCATGACACAGCCCCAAGGCAGGCTTGCAGTAGGAGGTCTCTTTCTGGTGGAGCCCATGCTCCTCTTCTCCCATCTGTTGGGTTGTTTGCTTACTATATGCCATATTTATTCTTAAAATTTCTATTTCAGTTAAATTCTTATTATAGTTTTATAATTAATGAAATATTACAAAAACAGATGGAGCAGAACAAAATAAAAGCCACTTACATAAAACCTTTGACTATTTTGGAAGGGATTATCTCTGAATATGTTGCTGTCAATTTAGGTATAGATGCACACTATTAAAAGATATGATTAAAATTTGATGAAGTTTTGCTATAAGGCATTTTTATTCAGATTGCTTTTTAATAGATTCTTACTCTATTTATCTTCTTAGATTCTTACTCTATTTATCTATTTAGATTCTTACTCAGTTATCTCAAAAACAGCTGTTGGATGTGATTATTATCAATCATGCAATTCTAGTCAGTGAGCCCACACTAAAGAAAACATTCAACTCCACATCAGAACATTTTTGGTTTTAACTTATAGCACATTGTTTAAAGTATGAATGTAATTTATTAGTTATTCTCACCTGCCAGATATTTTCTGTCAACTGACCACTAGATATTTTCATCTTTTCAGATAAGGTTTCTACAAAAGTATCAAAACCTTGCAAAAATATCAAAACTATGGCTCAAAAGCCATTGCTGTAGAAACAAATGAACAATAATGTTTTTCTATTCTTCCTAATAGCTAATTGTCATTAGGATGTGAAACAATGTTCAAGGCTAAGTTTGAAGTAAACATTTATTATCATGAAGAATAAAAAGTAATTTCAAAAGAAGTTAGTTTTTTTTTTCAAAAAATAAAGACACCAACAATCACTGTAGTAGTCACAAAAATTACACAAAACATAAAAGTAATAACAATGTTGCCATTATGTACAGAAGGATTGTAGGGAAAATGGACGTTCCATGGCCAGGATCCTCACCTGATCCTAATCCACTCACCACCTGTGTGCATGCAATGACATATTTAGCCTACCATGCAGGCACATATTTGCATACCCCTTGGAAATAAGCAGTTATTTCTTATGTTGCTATAAAAGGAGTTCTGCCTGGTCCTAAGAGCAAGAGAGACTGGAGTAGAGAGAGAACCTAGAGAAGAGGCAGAGCAGAGTCTGGGAAGAAGAGAGGAGGCTGGAGGCAAGAACAGAGCCTGGAGCAGAGGCAGCTCCTGAGATGTACTTGCTACTTGCAGATTGCCAGGGAGGTGGACAGGATTCTAGCACTTGACCTGCCACTGTGAGAATAAAGCTTGGTGTAAGCCCCTTTTTACCACCAAACATTCCATTGTTAATTTTTGGTCTCACTGAATCCAGAGTGAACTTGTCCGGAGTTGGGAACCCCTGTCGGCTGGAGCTACAGGATGTTTTCTATTACTAGACTGTTGGAACAGAGTTTATTCTTTCATGCAATCAATTTATATGCCAAGCATTGTGCAGGTTACTCAGGTTATTTAACAAAAGTTCCTCTCTCCTACAGGGTAAAATATGGTGGGAGGCATAACAAAAAATTTACAATTCTGTGCTATAAATAGGTTCTACAGTTATAAATACTATACTAGTGTATTAGTTTCCTATTGCTGCTTTAACATAATACCACAAAGTTTTTGCTTACAACACAAATATCCTCCCATAGAGAAAAGAAGATGTGAAAAATAGTCATTTTACACCATTTTCTTCCTTATCCCTAACATACAACAAATACACATTTTTCCCCTTTCTTCACTATTAATCTCTGAAAAAGTACATGTGGCTTGCCTAGATTTTAGAATAAGTAGTCCAGCATCCATTCTCAAATCAGAGGTGAAAACTGGTCTGAGTCTTGAAAAAAGAATGAGTTTGGTAAAGCAGAGGAAATAAATGTATTATTGAGAGGATGAGCAAATGTAATGCAGGGTTGGGAGGCTGGGTTATTCCTGTATATAGCAGGTATTTCTTGAGAGTTGACTAATACAGCTCTTGATGAGGCTATGAATTATTTAGAAATATGGAGTCTTTGATTCCAATGTTTATAATTCTTAAAGAATTAAAATTTAAGGAAAAAAATAGTGATACTGCTGAGTCTTTAATTACAAAGGTTGATCAAATATGAAAGAAAAAGTTCAATCAAATATGTAGGAGAAAAAAAATCCTCAAATTAACCTCTCCCAATAAAATATAAACTAATAGGTAATATTATATATATTTAAAATATTTAAGAAGGAATACAGCATGCACACTGACCTAACAGAATAGACCCAGGCCAGTTTATCCAATTGGAGCATATCCACTCATTAGCAGACCTAGAAACAACATGTTCTTCCCAATAGACACCAATTTATTTTCACTTCTTTAGAAATGTTTGGAATAATTTCAAAGTCTATTCTTTGAAGAATTAAATTCTTAGCATGCAGTGTCTTCTTTATTTAGCCCTTTATTCTATTCTTCTCCTAAGCCAGGTGTTTAACCACCTACTTAGATTTTGAATTTTCAGCAGTTTTTAATGCTGACTTTTCAGAGTGTTTCACTGTAATTTAAATTAGAATTTTCACCAATATTTCTTTTCAGCATTATTATGTGCTTAGTGATATTAAGAAATATAATTGCTCTTTGGCTGAAAATGCATGGTCCAATAAATACAAAGAGGGTTTTATTATGCCCTGTCAAAAATAGCTTTTGAACTCTAGCTACTTATATATTATAGGTTTTTCAAAATGTTTTAATATATAATGAAATAACATACATGTGAGTGTGTGTATTTTCTCTCTTTTTATCACCAATATCATCTATTGATACTTTCCACTATGACATGTTATGTCTTAGTTTTCTATTTGTAGACATGGATTTAATAGATTTCTCCACCTCTTTTCTTCTATTCCCTAAAAAGAATGGACACAATCTTTTGAACTGACTTATGTTTAAATGCAACGTCTTATTAAAATATATTTTTTTGAGTAAAAGAATAAGCAATTGAGTAAAATGATGAAACATAAACTCAACTTAATAATGTTAAAATTCCTGCTACTAACCAATCCCTCAAAATGCTCTATATAGATATATTAATCCTTCATTTATTCAATAACTCAAAAGATTTATTGAACACTTACTGTGAGCCAGCTATTGTTCTAGACATCAGTGACAAATAAAGAGACAAAGTCCCTACCCTGGTGTCACCCATGTTTTAGTAGAAGAAGACAGTAAACAAACCAGTACTTATTCAGACTATAAGAAAATGGTAAGTATTACAGAAAGAAAGCTGGGTAAAGAGGACACAGTAGGCACTCTCTAGGATAGAACCCAATTATGTCTGTCTCCTGTCATTCTACACCCTTCTGTAGTGCCCTCCCTAATTATCCAGTTTAATACATCCAGAATTCATTACAATAATTGAATCTAACATGTAGTACGTGGTTACCAATGGCATACAGCAGAAATGGTGGTACGTCATTTCCAAGATTAAGTTACGAGAATCTCTTGCCCTCTTTAGGATGGTTTGCTCTGTAGAAAGGCAGGGGCCATTATGTGTGATGCTATGGAAGCCTGCGGAGAAGCCTGTGCAGCAAGGAACTGAAATCTTCAACAAACAGGGAAATTAGACCTGCCGACAGTCACATGAGGGAGCTTGAAGCACATCATTTTCCAGTCAAACCTTCAGAGAGGACTGCAGTCCTCATCCACGGTGTGTAGCCTCGTGAGAGACCCTGGGCTCATGGGAACCAGCCAGCTAAATTTCTCCCATCTTTCTGACCCACCGAAACTGCGAAAATAAGTGTGTTTAAGCTAATAAATTTGGGGGTATTTTGTTATTAACTAAACAGACTAACAAATTAATTAGGAATAGATGATTATGCAGCTGTCTCTTAGTTGATTTTTCTGATTACAAGGTAATGTCTACTCCTTACATAAAGGTTAAATATTATAGATTATGTTAATAAATTGCATCTACTAGATACAAAGTTTGGTGACTACTTACCAGATATTTTTCTATTCATCTGTTAACATACGTTATGCATTAATTTATTTGCTCTCCGAATATAAGTGCATCACACCATATATTTTATTGTTAAGCTTCCTCTTTTGCATATATCCTGAACAATTCATGTAGATGTAACCCATTCTTTCCAGACACCCTCCTCCTAGACACAGTTCTGTGGGTAAACCATGACAAGATTTAAGGCATTTCTCCTGATGATCATTTGGGTTATTCTAATTATTTTCTATTATAGGTAACATTTTGTGAAATGTTGTGAGCATTTAAATGTAAAGCATATTATTTAGAAAATATGGATTTATAAGCTGTATCTTGAAAACAATTAAAGAATTAATTTGGTTAACCAATTTGCCTGCAGATTTAACAGTTTTTAAAATATTTTATTAAGCATTGAATCCATTCAATTAAAATTATTGAATTATTAAAGACAATGTAATGCATGAATATTTCATCCTAAATTCTATGCTCTTTCATAATAACAAAATAGTAATTGATTAGTTGAACATTTTATTGAAGTATTTAATAGGTTTATACTTCCTTTTTTCAAAACAGAAGGAATAAAACAGCAGACTAGTACACACCAAGAAGGGACTAGTGGTTACCAAGGGGAGGGATTCGAGAGGGTGGGAAGGTGGGAGGAAGGGGATTAAGGAAACAATAATTCACAATCACAATACAGGTTGGTCACAAGTACAGTAGTACAGCACGGAAAATACAGTTAATGATTCTGTAACATCTTACTATGTTGATAGATAGTGACCACACCGGAAGGGGTGAGGATTGATAATATGGGTAACTGTTGAACCACTGTGTTGTGTATTTAAAACTAATGTACAATTGTATAACAGTGAAACTTTAATTTAAAAAAAGATTTTAAAATATATATAAATATACTTCCTTCTTTATCTGTCCATAGCCCCACTCTCCCATCCAGTTCAAAAGTAAATCGATATGTAATTAATAAAATCATAGAAATGTTGTCAGCTTAAAGAAACAGAATGGATATGGAGTTAGCTGACTTTAATGTAAATTGTTTTAAAATGAAAACATATTAAGTGGACTATACCAGTTGAAAATGAAAAAGATACTGAACCATAAAAAGTACAATTTCAAAAGTCAGAATTACAAAAATGTAAAAAGTATCTACTCCAGAGCTTTTTAGGAAAAGAATTACTAGCACCCTCTTTAAGCTATTTAGATCATTGACAAACTCCACACAATCACACAATCGTAGAGACTGGTACAGCAGCCTATCTTAACTAATGCCATTGAATAGTCAGTTGATCTAACAAGGTCAAACTCATCTACAACTTACCAAATATTTGTATGCATTACCTCATTTCTCAGCACTGCTCCTATTAGGTAAAGTGACTAACTCTGGCCAGTTGATTGTGAGTGTAAGTGTGTGTGTCACTTTCAACTGAACAGTTAAGAGCTGATATAAATTCTTAAATCTTTCTGAAAGAAATGAACCCTTTCTTAAATTAAGCCACTGAGATTTTAAGGTTTAATCATGTAACCACAATAAAAACTGGCCTATATGCCTAATGCCTTAATTCACTTCATTCTAATTTTATATTCACCAAACAAATAATATCATTTTGCTCTGCACAAAACCCTAATTATTGAGAAAGAACGTGGGATCAGAGCAACATGAAAATTCTTATAAATGTAGCAGATACGTGTCCTGTTGTCAATTAATATATTGATAACATATTATAATAGGATTTTATGCATTAGTCTTATTTTGGTTAATTTCAGTCTGTCAGAAAGATAACTATTTTTCCTACCTCTAAAATAAAGTTTTAGAGCCTAAAATATTGAGTGCCTGGCATTGAATTACAGTGTTTCCTTCATGAATGGTACTTTATCCATACATTTACATATGCCTGCCTCCATCCTGGTGAAAATCTTCGGATTCACTTTCATTCTGCATTGCTGCATGTATTTTTCATTCAACCAGCTTTTGTAATACACATGTAGAAGAACACTTATTAAAATCATAGAATGGTGTGTATAGAAATAGAAATAACATTTTCTTTTTATCCAAGTAGTACTAAATATAATTCAACATGCTTTGATGTTTAGACTCTTGCCCTCGAAATGGTATAAAAGCACCGACCTCAGAAGTGATTCAAGTACATAGCGGCACAGTCCATCTTTATGCTTTATGACCTTGTCCCTGGTACAGCGTAAGTACAGTTTTATATGTTCTGTTTTGGGATCAAATAGAATTTTCAGCAACTCATTCCTCAAGATTCTCTTTCATCAGCCAACCCCCTAGTTCGGTCTTTATGTGTCTTGCTCTCCAGGCCACTTAGGGTTATCATCCCTCACAGCTGCGCTCTCTGGGTTATTTCCAGATTTCTTTTCTTCTTAAAATGTACGCCTTGAAATTCTCAGAATAATCTGACTTAATAGAAATTAAAAAAAAAAATAAAAACAAAAAACTCCATGTTTACTGATATACTTGCCAAGCAATGGCCCAACGCTATTTTTCCTAGTAGAAATAAGGCCTAAGAGATAGCATTATTTCATAAATAAGATGCCGCTCTTTAAAAAAAGTTGTGTCAATAATGTGGTGTCACAACAGTATAGAAGTTCATTTGAATGTATTTCTGTTTTCCCACTGATGTTAGAGTGAATCCAAAATACATGGAAACCTGATCAGTAATATTGTCCAGTGATTAAATTTGACACATGTTTATAAGAGGTCCAATGTAAATGCAAAACACATAATTTTAAGTATGTTTTTTTGTTCTACCTAGCTTGAATATTATTCTTTAGTAAGATCTTAAGCATTTTTATTTTAAATAGATGAGTTTACTTAATTTAATTTTTTGAAGTAATTACTATACTTGGTTTGAGTTCTTTGGTCTGGCTTATATTTTCTGTTTTACGTATTTCTTATAATTTTCTGTGAAAAATTTATAGCATAGATACTGTTTTGAATTTTTTAATACATTCATAAAGGTATATGTGTTTCTTTATCGGGACCAAACCCTTGTTAATAACTAGGTCCCAAGTTAAAGCCTTGAACAGCTAATGCTTCTTAGCCTGCAATTACAAGACCAAACAGGCCTGAAATTAGACGACAGATCTATATGCTCACCTTTCAGCACATTTTTTAGGAGGCAATAGACATATTATTGCATCCCTTATGTTCTAACATTCTGTTCCCAGACTCCTAAACAGTGTTTTCCAAAGTTTTCTTGTCAAACATTAGTTCCTCAACATTTTTAATCAGAAATAGTCTCCAAGGTCAATTAAGTTCGGGAAACAGGGCATGCAGAGTACAACTTTACAGATTTAAAATGTCCATTAATGTATTCAGAACTCTAAGGAATCCTGAAACAAATAAACCCATTTACCTTTTTAAAGCAACCAATTTGATCACATAGCTATTTATGTTTATGTATATGTATGTACATGTGTATGTATAAAAATTAATATTTCATGAAACTTATGCAAATTGTGTTCTAAAAACAGTTATTTTTTAAATGATTCTCTAGATCAGTGATTCTCAAGCTCAGTACTATTGACATTTGGGCCATGGTCAGTCCTTCTGGGGGGCAGGTCCCGAACAGCACCGCTGAGCTCTACCCGCCAGATGCCAGCAGCAATAAAGAATATTTCCGAGCATTACTGAGTGTTCCCTCAGGGGCAAAATTGCCCCTGTTTAAGAACTATTGATACAGACAATGCAGTTTTTCTACTCAGGTTTGAACTTAGAAGAGAGTTTGGAACATTATAATGACTTTTGGGGCAGAATTGCTGAGAAAATAGATAAGAAGATAGATGCAAGAAAATAAACAACATTAAATAGTCAGTGTTTCTAGCTGAGTAATGGGGCTGCTGATTTAGAGGAATGGAGTGTGTAATTCTTGGCTGTCAATGTTTGAACAGATTGCTGATCTGAAACAATCTTACTTTAAACTCGAAGCATGGAAAATCTTTTTCCATCTCTGAAGCTTTATATTTTACTTATCCCCTTACATTGCAAATATTTAAGGATTCCTTGGAGCTCTTCTTAACTCACTTCTACAGTCTCTCTGGATAATCTTAACTACTGTCATGGCTTCAAATAATACCACTGCCTGGTACATCTTAAGTAGTGTGTCACCAATACTGACGTTTATCTAGAAATTTCCAAATGAATTGAAAACTTTAAACTTAGTACATTACTTAGTCCCTAGAGCCTGTCAGTCATGTTTAGTCTGGTGAGAAATGAGGAATGAGAAACTGAGGCAAGTCCAGTCCACCCACCTCTCCACTCCAGTTTGTCCTCAGTCTCTTCACTTCACACCCACCTTCCCTTCCCAACTTCCTGCACTGCTGACTTCTGCCTCCAGCACCAGATGCAAAGTGGGAAGTCTTACACAGGCTTTATCAGCAACCACATTGTGGGAGCTGAACTCGCTGGAAGAAATCCTTTTTATGTCATTCCCAGTGATTGTTTCTTCAATCAAATGAGTCATACCTTCTCTTGATTCCTGCTTCTTTTTCACCATCTTCTCCATAAAGGAGTCAAATTATTCTACCTTGTCTTCTTTTTTGTCCATGCTTCGTATCTCTCACTATGTTTTCATCCAGCCCTCTTTCAGACTTTTATCAATTTCAATAGCCCCCTAATTGGATAGCCAACTGCCATTCTCTTCTTGGATTCTTTGTTCACGTGGCCTTCAGATTTACTTTCAAAAAGTATCTATCCATTTTTCATTCATGTACATGTACAAAAATGTTAATGAACACCTGCTGCATATCAGGGACTATAACAGACAGTGGAGATGAAGTGACAAAAGACATACGTAACTCCTTCTCCTAGAGAGTCTACATAGTGATGAAGGAGACAGGCAGACAGTGGGTAAGCTTAATAAAATAAGTGTAAATGGCAGTATGTGCTTGCAGAGAAATAAGCAAGGCAAGGGATAGAGAGTAAATAAAGGCACATTCTGGATAATGTTGTGTGGGAAGGCCCCTCAAAGAGGGATATTTGAGTTAAAGCCTGAAGGAGAACATAAGGTAGATCTATCAGTCAGAGTTTGACTGAAGAAACAGAATCACTGGGAGTGATATGTGAGGGGTTTCTTACAGAGATTGCACTCACACAGTGCGGGAGCTGAGCAAGCCAGCCTAAGGCTGTGGGAAGTTGGGAGGAAAGATGGGTGAGAAGTAAGGGGAGTGAGGACAAAACGCAGGAGGTGAAGATGGACTGGGCTTGCATCCATTTATCACTATCTCCAAGCTACTAACCTCAGTGATTCAAGTTGCTTTCAGGAGAAGCTGGAACCCCTGCTGTGAAGCTAAACATGCACCTAATATAGGAGTTGAGGAGTCAAAGCTGGGGAGCATCTGGTAGTTTCTGAAGGAGGTACAGGCCCTACTGCTGCTCCTTACTAACACGGGCAGCCAGCTGGGAAGGAAAAGCCTGTGTGAACTACAGCAGCACCTCACATAGGTCCCTGGAACGAAGGGTTTGAGTGTGAAAAGAATATAACCATAGCTCCTCTTCTGCATTTTGAGACTTATGCCAAATATCTCATGTTTGCTTCTAATTTGGAACTAGGTAGGGAAGAGAATTCTGTAAAGTATGATTCCCTCTTAGCTAAGTTGACTTAATAAAATCCCACCACACTAGCTAGATAAAGAGTAGGAAAAGATGTGCTCTAGGCATTGGGACTAATATGTGTGAAATTCCTGAGGCACTAAAGTGTTTGGTACATGTGGGGAAAACGGAAGTTCCTATGGCCAGGATCCTCACCTGACCCTAAACTACTTGGTGATGTAACTGGCCTCCTGCTAGGCCACTGCTTCCACACTCATTCGTAATGAGCTGTTATTGACTGAGTCACTATATAAAGAGCTCTGCCCAGTGCTCAGGGTGGAGGCAGAGATGGAAGTGGATAAGGGACCTGCAGACTGCTGGACGCAGATGTGATCCTAGTACTTGGCCAGCTACCAGGAAAATAAAGCTGGGTATAAACCCTTTTACCTCAAAAATATTCCATTGTCATTTCTCAGTCTCACTGAATCCATAGTGAACTTTCCTGGGGCTGAAACCCTCAGGCAAGACAGTACATTTGATGAACTGAGAATGAAGGTGGTTGGACAATAGTACTGGAGCAGGAGAAGAGCACGGAATGAGATCAAAGAGACAAACAGGCCTGAAATTCTTCAGGGTCGCACAGTTTATATAGGTGGCAAATGGTCACCATTTCTGTCAAAATCTATTTCTCCCACAATAAACCCAGGTTTCTTGACTTTATTCCGGCTGCTAAAATGGGGCTACGATATCTAACGAAAGTGGGAATTGCACAGTACTCTGAATGCACATTGTAATCACCTGGAAAAATAATAAAAATCTCATTCTTGGGCCTCACTGCCAGGCATTATATTTAATTGTTCTGAGCTGTATTTCTACTATGTCCTGAACTAGAATAGAGCAGAGATGGGTTCATACCCATGCACACTTTTTATATGATAACACAATGGAATTTTGCCTGCACCTGCTTGCATTCTTAGTAGAGAAGGAGTCTAGACAGCTGCTGCCTTTTGAGACGACTATGGAGAGAAACCTGCAAGGTCACTGTCCTTTATCGCCCTCCTCCTTATCCTAGGTTTTAAATGATGTGACTCTTCCTCCTGCCATCTACGCACACCCTCCACCTCCTTCTGAGGAAAACGGAATGTGACTAAATACGATTTGTGAGGAGAATTAAGTATTGTATTTTATCCTCTACTGGGCTCCTCAGATAGTCCCAATATTTAAATAAACAAACTCTTTGGTAACAGATTATTCCTTCCTCCTGTCCAATGTTAAGGCATAACAAAGCAGTAATACATATCAGAAGAAAATAGTTATGGTTAATTTCAAGTTTTCAACTTAAAGTTTTAAGTTTTACTGGGAACTGAGTGCCTCCACAATATTCTATCCCTTTCTACTATCCAACTCCAAATGACTCAATGTGACATGACTAACTTTAGGTTTGTTTAAATTTATTAATTTCATAGTACATACATATTAGATATGAGGTAGATATTTGGTATGTAGATTTATGGAATATATCTATATAGCTATATAGAAATAAACAATGACATTAAGAGTAATGTCTCTGGAACCAAACTGCTTCCTCTATCGCTTTACTGTGTGACTTTGGCTAAATCACTTCACTTTTTTGTTCCTCATACTCCTTATCTATAAAATAGATAATAATATACCATAGGCTTATTGCGAATTTTAAAACTTAAATGAGTTACTACATGAAGCACTTAGAAAAATACTAGTTACTACATAAACTTGCTTTTAGTATATATGTGGGTGTGTATACACATATATATGTATGTACTACATACTTACACAATATATGCTTGTATTTATAATCCTTTATATATTTATAATCTTTCTTATAAAAGTTCTTGGCGAAATACATAATTAATAATTTTTGAGTTATCAGATAACATCACAGTGTATTATTCCTGAAGATTTACACAATTGGGATATCGTGGCCTATTCAGCGGAGGGAAGATGAAATTGCAGATATTAAGTTTATTTATTCATTGTATCACTGAGATTTTTGAGGTCACATATGGAATAGAAGGTTCTATTGAATTTTCAATTCAATTTCTCATGATTCTCATGTAGTGGGATAGCATTTCAATTACTATGCTATTTGGAAAAGGTTATGCTCTCAAAAATGTAATTTTTATTCAGCATTATTAAGGGTATGCAATCGATTCCCCTCATTTCAGTGGAAGGAATCAAAATCATAATGATGAATTTCTTTTCAAAGAAAAACACTTTCAGTTCCAGAAAGTAATTTATGAGGCCACATTTATGTTGTGAATGGAATAAAAGATGGCAAGAGATAGCAGCACTGCCCCGTTACTCACCGGCGGTCGTCACTTCTTTTCTTCAGTGTCTATTATTCTATGAAATGGTGTTTATTTGTTCTTATTTTTCTCTTTCATGTGAGAAGAACAATCTCTGTGCTCATCCCCAGCCATGCTGGCCTTCTTCCTCCCACTACTGATTTTTCTTTCTGCTATAAATTACATATATTCTTCTGAATCCCAACTAGGAACAAAAGTCAAGGTAACCGCTTCATCTAGGAACTCTCTTAGTTGCTGTGTAATGTTGATATCTTATTTACTTACACTATAGAAGACATTGAGGGCAGAGAATAGTTACTTACGATGTTCCCATTTGTTCCAATGGGATAACATGCACACAGGACCAGAAGTTTAGAGCTAAAGCAGACTTGAGAACTTATCTAATGAAGACTCCTAATTTTATAGAAGACGAATTAGAGGTCCAGAGAAGTAACATGGGTACAGCTGAGTCTTAGTCCCTTTTTCCCTATAAACCATCTACTGGTCAAAAAATAAAATCATCATCAACATAATAAGAAAAGACTGGCAATTTGCCTAACAAGGACAATAATAACAGGAAATGGAAATTATGATAGGGAATATGAAAAATGTTGGAAATAAAGAAAAAAAGCTGAGAACAAAGAGAGGTTGCAGGCCCTTTATTCTAAAGCAAGCCATCAGTAAATTGGAACATACACCCAAAGTCTTATTAAGAGTCTCAAACCCATCCCTACTACTAGAGGAAAATGTTACTGGTAATTTTATTTATCTTGCCCAAATGGTCAAGATCTAGAAACTGTACCATGTAGATAAAGTTGAAGAAGTTGTGGATGCTTGGTCTATAAAAAAGAGGACTTTTGTCAACAAAGTAGTGGTATTTAAATTTTTGGAAGGACTGTTTAATGAAAAGGGTATGTATCAAAGAGTCTATGCAACTTTAGAGAAAACTGTGAGAAATAATGGCCTGGGAAGAGAATCTCTTTCTAAATAGAAATACAAACAGGGCAGAAAGTGAGAAACCCAATCTCTGTGAGTGTTCAAACAGAGAGCAGAAGCCCAGATACCAGGATGCCATCTAAACAATGAATAATGTAAAGTTTGTTCAAAGAACACTGAAAACCCTTGCTGTGAAGATTCAGTTCATGGCACAAAGTAAAGGACACTCCTAGCTTATTTGGCAGCTAGATAGTCAGAATGAGCAGTTGGACGTAGACCAACTAGTTAAACGTATCAAATGGCCTGTTCCTTCCACTCTTCTTAAACAAATGGTACCATTCTTCAAGGTCTGTTTAGATCCATTTCCTCCAGGAAGGTTTCTGTTTCCAACTGACCTGCAATTACATTAATATCATTTACTGTAATGTCCTGGGTAGGCCTCAGAAACATCTCTTAAGTCCTTAATTTTCTAGTCTATGAACTCTTACTAAATTCATTACCAGTTATGTTCAATTTGTCTTAATAATCGGTCACATTCGATTTCATGTGTTTCCATCTCACTCTTATAGTAAGTATCGCACTTCATTTTAATTAGTTATTTACATGTCTCTCATATCACAGGACTGGGAACACCTTGAATGCAAAAACACGTTGTTGTTTTTGGTTATGATCCTTTACTCAGTGCCTAGAGTGTGCATGGCACATTGCAAGCATCCAATAAATGTTTGCAGATTAACTGAACGACTGCATACATAAATAAGTAGTAAATAAGAATGTTTATCTGGTAGCTTAGAATGGTACTCTTAAGGCCTGAGAGCATGCTTAGATCTCATGGTACCCATAGCTCTTGTCCATTTGCATAGCATATAAAAAATATTGTATATTACCACATGTTATAATTTGAGTAGATCTTTAGCTTATTTGCACTCTATTACAGCATCATGTTTTACTATGTTATGTTTTGATTTATATGCTTTATAAGTACACTATATAAACTGAAGCAAATGTAGCATTGATCATTTATAAAATTATTGTAACTTAACAGACTGCCACAGTCTTGAACCTATTATCTTCCAGGCTACTATGTAAATAACTACAAATACACACCTATGGGGGAAAGAATTTTAAATCATGTGACCCTGACTCTAACAAATATTTTGTATGAGTGGAAAATCACACTAAAAACAGAAAAAAGTCAAGAAAGAAATGACTTTCATGATCTCATTCACCGGTCACTATTCAACAAACATTTATCAAATACCCACTGTACAAAAATCTCTATAGCAGCTTCTAAGGCTATGAAGATAAGATTTTTCCTTTTCTTATGTAAAAATAGCAACAGTAAGGACTATTTATTTATTTAGTGCTTGTTTTCTGCCAGTCATTGTGCAAAGCTCCAAATATAAATCATCTCACAAAATTTCCACAGTAACTGAATGAAGAAAAGCATCCCTGTACTGCAGATGAGTGTCTGAGGCTCTGAGAGATCTGGTGACGGATATACCTCATGTCCTAGACCTGGTGAAACGTGTGTTTAGGATTTTCACTGGGGCAGGTTGGCTCGGGAACTGACTTCACCTTCATTAACTGGAGAGCCTCTCTATCCAGAGCACCTATTTTCTGTGAACAACCTACCATAACTAAGCCTTGTTTAAATATATTTCATACAATGTATTTCATATTTCATACAATGTTTTATTTTTTAGAATTATAAAGAACAAAGAATCACAAGGGTTTCCAAGGATTTGCTTTCCCTCTCCTGTCCCGCTTGTACCTGAGCAGTCTTGTGCTCCTTCCCAAGGTCCCACTTAGACTTGGAGCCATTATACGAGGCTCTATTAGGGGGCCTTTCATTCTCCGACAGAGGCGGCTTAATAAGTACAGGGCAGAGCAAAATACATCGTGTGCTAAAGTCCCGCCCTGCCACTTGCTTGCTCTCCAAAACGTCACCTGACTTGACTCAGCCTTTATATTCCAATCTGTGAGCAGAACAGGAGATATCTATAGAAAATAAAAAGCATCAGCCTCCCTGAGGACATCTGGTGACGATGTTATGTGTAACATCAGCACTAGAAAATTCTGATGGTCAGCCTAGCCAAAGATATCATTCATTCGTTCATTCATTCACTCAGAGCTGACATTGAGTCATTATGAGAAGCCAAACTGGTGATCAATATATTGAAATACTCCCTGAAGAGTAAATAGTTGTTTCTCTGGGTGTCTCTCTGCTTCCCAGGCTGTCTCTTCCACCCCCTTCTCTTGCCGACTCCACCTTCCTACTGTCCAGAAAACAAAAGGTCATGGCCGTCCCAACGGGGCCCTCTGGAATCCTGCTCCATTTCCACAGCTCACATCCTTTCTGGCTAAACAGAACTCTTGCTATACTGGGTAAATCAGTTTTAAAAATACCCTTAGTTGTAACAAATGTTTCTTGAGCATACTAAGTGCCTCTCAGAATGAGACATAGGTGGCCCTGTCAGGGAATTTAAGGTCTCTGTTTAACCTTTCAGAAAAGAGAACCAGTTTCAAAGAAACGGGGAGCACCGCTGGCAACTCTTAGAACAAGATTACATGTCTGACTTTAGGAGGAACCGCCAGTCATCAGTATGCTACGCAGGTTTCTTAACTGTTTATACTGTTTCTCTGCTACCTGAGTGACTTAAGCTTAATGAGAATTGGGGATTTAAGCATTCAATTTTTTTTTTCTCCGCTATAAGGTAAAAAATTGTTTGTGTTCTTCTGAATAGTTTGTAAACTCACAGAATACCTTGGCACCTGGATTCCCTTTGACATTTAGTTCTTGCTGAATGTTTCATGTGTTGCAAAGCCATTTATTACTTTACAGCAATATTTCCCTCACCTTAGTCACTAATGACTCATTACTGATCCATTATGGTCCAGCTACTCAACTTCCTTATGGCATAAGCTGTATTTCATTCTTGAAAATCTGTGCTTTCATTTTAAACCAGAGGAGCCACTGATGTACAGATGCAGAAAATGCCTGAGTAAGCTTTCACATGGGAAATATTTTTCTGCAACATAAAACTTGTTTCATTAAAGGAAAGTGAAAATGTTGACACCCAGAATCAACTGATCAGCATCTCAGTCATTAACACATTACCATACCAAGCGTAAGAATACAGAAGAGGACAATTGAGTGGAAGACAACCAAAAAATTTCTGATATTAATAGTCAAATCTATTTATAGTTAATACAATATTTACCTAACAGACGGTAAATTACATGTTGAGAAATGAACTCTATTGGGATCAAGAAAGTCAGGTAGGAGAACCTAGATATTGAGTCCGCTATTCAAAGGAGGGCCCACAGAGGACGGCAATGCAAGTGTACTTACCATAATGGATTAGCTTATTGCAGTTTTGTGTGGAATTTGTAAAACAAAGGCATCCCTAAGCCATCTTCCCTGCAGTTCAGAGAAGTTCCAATTCTATTTACCTCCACAAGATTTTATTCATTGACATAGTTTTCTCCATCGAATCTCGTAATTACATAATCATGAATTTAACCATAGCACAAATTAGCAAGTAGATTAATTTCTGTGGGTTACCTCAGAGCGCTGTCTGGGGCTATGAAGTTGGGCAGATACTGAAGTTGGACTAAGAAAAGGGTTTGTTTGGAAATGTAAATTAAATGCAAAACAACTTTAAAGATGAGGTCAGTCACCACTCTTCCCCCAATATGCATTGACCCTTTTGTATAACTTTTCAATGAGAAAAATACAAAATCATAAAAATCTCAGTTATGTTATGAGCGAGAATAATAGACTAGTGAGAGCTCAGAAAGATATTTATTAGTCAAAGAGAAGGTGCAAATATATATGGGAACATAGATAAGATTGAATTTATTCCAAAACATATTGAAACTTATCTCTATCTAACACTGAAGGAATCTAAGTTTACTTTCCTGAGACACACTTTTTGTGAAAGCTTTCTTTCTGAAAAGAGTCTTGTATAAAATCTGTAAATATTAGAGATTTAATGATTGCTTTTTTTCTTTGTCAACCATTTCATAGGTTTCTCTCTTTAGTAATGAGCTTGTTTTTTCTTTTAATTTCTCCTAAGTTGCTAAATGACACTTAGGATGTGATTTAAAGTATCCAAATATTGTGACTGAAAAAGAATATATAAATCAGCGTAATTCAGAGAAAAGTAGCAAGTAAACACTTACTACAAAAGACAGAAAAATAACAAAATCAATTAATTATTAATTCAGTTCTGATTACTTTCACAAGATTTAATGCATTGAATTAGTTTTATAAAGTGGGCATTGAGTCTATCTTAACTATTTAATACATAATGTTTATTCCTTTAGCATCTATTTGTGATGTCAGTATGAATTAAACAATAGGCATTCATTGACTGTAGTCTAGTCACGAATAATTTCTAAAGTAATTTGTTAGAATCAAATTAGATGTCTGGCTTTTAAAAAATTTAAACTATAATTGGTGAAAAGACACAAAAAGTCATAAATAATAATAATTCAAGACTGTAACTGATTTTGTACTGCAAACTTAATGATAGTATAGATTTTCAGAAGAGATAGATTAAATTAGGATGAAGTACTCAAGCAAAAAAAAAAAGGAAAGAGACATTCATAGAGTAAGTGAAGTGCTTAAAGCTGGAATTAAGTACTGAAAAACGAGTACAATGTTAACAAGTTGTAAGAATGCAGGAAGAATTTCAAAAGACAGTCTACTCCAAAATGGTAAAGGACAAGGTGCACAGTTGGCAATAAGTAGAGCACATGCACAAAACACAGGAAAGAGAAATCTGAAGAAATTGGCATCTTTAAATGGGCACTGATGTAGGAATTAGATTTTGGTGTCTTCAGTAACAGGGCCAGCTGGAAATAGCAAAAAAATACATGAGTGGGGTGTCAGGGGATGTTACTGATGGAAGGTACTAAGAAAGTTAAGGTGCATGTAGAGGCTGGGGCACTGAAAGACACTGGATTGTTAAATGGGTACAACTTACAAGGCAAAGCAAATACAGACAATTTTGAAAGCCTTCATGTGGCATCAAAGAGAAACAATGTTCCAATTTAATATGTGGTAGAAAGTAACAGAAGAGCTCATAAAATATGTTACCTTTAAGTCAAATGCTTAGAAATGCATTATATCACAAGATGTGTCCATTCTTGTACGGATTCCAAGCCGAGTGAAGAGAACGGAGATGCGACCCCAGCTTCAGAGAACAATGTCAAGAACAAAGCAGGTGTTAATGCCCTAGCAATACCAGACTCTAATCTCAGCAATATACTAAATGGTTGAAATATAATGAGTCATAAGAAATATATTCATATGGCCAAATGTATACTGCCCAGGAATATTTGGTCTTCACCATAGTTTCTGAAAACAGGGCAGTCTTAAAGTGAAATGGGTGTTTTGTCATGTGTGGGGTAAATGGCAGAATTTCCAGAATCTCCCGCCTAGCCTTGGTCCATTTACATACCTTTCAGAGGCTTACAATCTTTCAGAGGCTCCAGTTGATCTGGGGCAAGGGGTGGAGATAAAGCTGCCATTCTCTCCAGCCCTCCATTCCTGGTGCATAATTGGTCTGGTTCCAGTCAGTCCCCATGGCCCTACCTGTGCAATTCCTGCCAGAAGGGGCGGACAGAGGGGCAGTGTGTGCACTGTGGCCCCAGGGGATGGGTGGAGCCAGTCCCAGCTAGCAAATCTGAGCAAGGTTTGAACACTAAAAACAATTTCTCCCAATCTGCCATTTTTCTTGACTTACTTTGGTTTCACGGGATTCATTGGGGAATTTGTTCTGCGAGGGGAACCTCCTTACTCCTGGAGCTACATCTGGCATAGAATTGGCAGGATCTAGTGAACTGAAATCTGTCCTCATTGGTGCAATGTTTGGGTGGGATGCTCTTATAGATGGTGGAAAATACACTTGGACCCCCACTATGGGTGGTGGGGATTCACCCAGAGATTCCCCAGTGGGGATGTGGTCTGGGGTAAGTTGCCTCCCAGAACACTGGCCGCTCCCCAGAGTTGGGGAAGCGTGGGGATGCCAGAGGCATTGGAGTTGGCTCTCTGCAGAATAGGGGACTCCTTGGGGGAACTGAATTGCCAAGAGGTGGCCAGATATGTAGGGTGGTTATTTCTTGTGCATTAGAAAGGGGTACTAATGAGAGAGATGACCTTGGTGGCAAAAGTCAGAACCAAAAGATGAGTTGTGGGGTGCTCTGCAAAGGGTACAAAAGCTATTGAAGATCGAGGTCGTGCCGCTGAGAGACACACTAGTGGCACAGGAGGGGGCAGGCAACAAAGAAATGTGAGCTGCCAGAGGCTGTGGGGGACGTGCAGGAAATAGTTGTGCTTTCAGCTCTGGAAATGGTAGAGGAGAGTCAGAGGAGGTGAAGCAGGGGAGGATGAGCAGGTGAGGCTGAAAGCAGAACTGGGGCCAAGGTGGCTGCCTGAGGCACCACCCCCTCCTCTGTTGAAAGCTCACCGGGTTGTAGTTAAGAAAACAAAGACACAGCAACCGCAGGTTCCTCAGGGAGAGGAACAGCCCCCTCCCCAGGGTTTGGAACCCTCTGTGCCCCACCCCTATATCCAGGCCAACCTGCTGGATGTGAACACCTGGTTTTGGCAGAAGCCCTCAGAGCATCTGCCCACATGGCTTTCGCATCTTTGGGATTTAGGAGTAGAGAGCATTGTTTTGTATGGGTCAGAAATTGGTGAACAGGCTTCCCTGATGACTCACCCCTCTCTCCGGCAGAGGTTACAAAAAATGCCCAGAAGACCCCACAGAATCAGGCACTTTTGGGTTGACTGACAGCAGCCCTCAGGGCAATTTGGCCTAATCAGGGTGATTTACCATATTTCCCCACTAGCTGTCAAATGTGTGCAGAGCTCCAGCAGGTTTTACAGGAGTTGGCATTAGAAAATATCATCTACAATATGGAACCTCAGGGCCCCAATGAGGAGTTTTTCAACATGGGCATGAGAAGCCTGGCATCCCATACAGGTCCTCGTTCCTTCTTTGGATCCCTTGTGACTATTCTTGCTCCCCATGTAGGTCAACCCATAACTGAGTTTACTTGTACTATAACAGACCTGGGGAAGCTTAAAATAATAAAAACATGGAAGGAAATATGGTCTGCAACTGAGAGATTCAGAGTCCCATGAAGGTCTCGAAGACTCAGATGTGGGTTGATTTGATAAAGGCAGAGGTAGTGAAAGTAAAACTTAATGGAATCTTGCTAAAGCTGTGGCAGAAATGAATGCCAGAGCAGCAATTCTAGCTTCTGAGGTACAAGACATGGAACCTGGAGGCAAAGTCCCATGTGCAGACCATGTGTCTTCAGGACTTCCTGGGGGAGAGTACCCAGACCCCACCTGGGCCCCCACCCACACAGGAGGGTGATTGGGCATTGCAGTTTGACTGAGGGGGGTGAGAACCCCAACTTGGATGATGTGGTGTGGACTGGAGGCCACATGTAGAATTAGCAATTCATTGGTCCTCAGTGAATATATGGATCCTGGCACTGGTGGACACAGGAACTGAGTGTTCTCTGATTTATGGCGACCCTGAGTGTTTTCCTGGGACTTCCTCTGTGATGGCTATGGGGGTAAGGTAATTAGAGTGAAGAAAACCCAAATCCCATTGGGGATAGGGTGTTTACCCCCAAAGGAGTATACTGTGTACATTTCTCCCATCCCTGAATGTATCTGGGAGGTCAATATCCTGCAGGGCCTGTGGTTACAGACCACTGCAGGTTACTTCAGACTGAGGGTACCTGTGGTAAAGGCAGTTCTGAGGGGACATGCTAAGCACCCACCAGTGGCTCTGCCTATACCTTAGTGGGTGACAAATGCTAAGCAATATAAATTGCCTGGGGGGCATAAAGAAATTGGAAAAATTCTACAGGAGTTGGAGAAGGTGGGCATCATAAAGCCCACTCATAGTCCTTTTAATTCCCCAGTGTGGCCAGTGGGAAAGTGGACGGCTCCTGGCGAATGAGTGTGGATTACAGGGAACTGAATAAAGTCACATCCCCTTTGCGTGCTGCTGTCCCCTCTATGGTGGCCCTTATGGACACACTCAGTCATGAACTAGGGACGTATCATTATGTTGAGGACCTTGCTAATGCTTTCTTCTTTGTTGACATAGCACAGGAAAATCAGGAAGTTTGCCTTCATGTGGGACGGTCTGCATTGGACATTACTGTCTTTCCACAGGGATACCTCCACAGTCCCAACATTTGTCACAGACTGGTAGCCCAGGCTTGGCTACATGGGAGAAACTACTATTGATGATATCATGTTCATGTCTGATTCTCTTGCAGATTTAGAAGGGGCAGTTCCTAGACTGCTGCAACATCTACAAGAGGAAGGATGGGCTGTGAACAGCACCAAGGTTCAGGGACCTGGTTTGTCAGTAAAGTGGTCAGATAAAACTAAAGTTTTTCCTGAAGCTGTCATAGACAAGGTCCAGGCTTTTCCTACCCCTACCAATGTGGCAGTATTACCGGGGTATTTGGGTCTTTTGGGATTCTGGAGAGTGTTTATTCGCACTTGGCACAAATTCTGAAGCCCTTATACCAGTTGGTATGAAAGGGCATCAGGTGGTACAGGGATGAGACATGTACAGCTGCTTTTACTGCTGCTAAATGAGCATCAGGGCCAGACCCGTGTGTAATGGACCCATCAAGGCCCTGTGAGCTGGATGTTCATGTAATTGATGGGTTCATGCTCATGGTTATGGATGGGGCCTCTGGCAGCCGATTGAACAGACTTGCCAACCTATTGGAGTCTAGTCACAACTATGGAAAGGAGCGGAGGTCCGGTACACTTTGATGGATGATGGAGAAGCAATCGGCTGTTGTGTACCATGCCTTGCTGCCTACAGAGCCCATCACCGAAACAGCTCCGACCAAGGTAATCACTCCCTATCCCACTGCAGAGTGGGTGTGAGACAGGACCTAAAGGCCATGGGGTAGCATGGCACAGACACTTACACTGGCCAAATGGGGCACATATTTACAGAAGCGTAGTGCCCTCTCCACTTGCTCCTTCAGCGGAGAACTCCAGTGATTATTGGGGCCAGTGACATATACCAGAGGAAAGTCGGAAGAACTTGCTTCTGAGCCTTTAGTAACAGAGACCTCTTATTGCGAGAGAAGAGACCCTGCACCTGAAGATGTTTGGTATACAGACGGCTCCAGTCGTGGAAAGCCTCCAAAGTGGAGGGCTGTGGCTTTCCATCCTAAGACTGAGACAATATGGATGGAGGACAGGGAGGGGAAGAGCAGCCAATGGACTGAGTTACGGGTTTGTGACCACCCAGGAGCCCTCCCCTATAGTTGTCTGTGCTGACAGCTGCACCGTCTATCGGGGCTTGACTCTGTGGCTTCTGACATGGTACCATGCCAACTGGATGGTTGGTCACCAGCCCCTTTGGGGGCAAGAGTTGGACAAGACCTATGGGCCTCTGGTCAGATTGAGACTGTTACTGTATATCATGTGACTGGCCAATTGCCTTTGGCATCCCCAGGGAATGATGAAGCAGAATCATTGGCCCAGGTGCACTGGATAGAAGGAAAGTCTGCCTCTGATGTAGTCAAATGGTTACATCAGCATTTGTTGCAGGCAAGACAAAAGACATTGTGGGCTGTATCCTGTTGGTGGAGCTTGACTTTGATCTTCAAAGAAGTCAGCAGATTCCAACGAAAGTAACTTGTGTGCTCTAAGAGGGACTTACACCGAGTCCCACAGCAACATGGGACAATAACAAAGGGGCCAATACCCCTTGTCAGGTGACAGATAAACTGTATTGGGACTCTGGCCATATTAGAAGGATATCGGTATGCCATGACACAGCTAGTGAACTATCGGTTACTTCTCCTACACGTTGTGCAGATCAGCAAATGACTAAAATGGCCCTAGAGCATTTCTTTCCAGACTATGGCCAGCCACAGATGATTGAGAGCAATCAAGACACCCACTTTACTGGACATGCATTACAAGAATGGGTGCAATAATTAGGGAAATGTTGGAAGTTTCATGTACCACATAACCCTACCCAGGGCAGGCATGATATAGAGGTACAATGTTTTGTTACAATCTGGCCTGAAGCCAGGCACCAATAGTCTACAGGGCTGGTCAGTCTGCCTCTGTACAGTGCTTTAGTATTTGAAATCCCCAAAAGGGAGCATTGAGCCCTGTGGGCATGCTAACACACACTGCTACCTCTTCTGTACAACTGCATATGCAAACCAAGGAAGACTTATTGAAGCCGGGATTTGGCAAGCAAAGCAACATCCTGCTGCCAACACTAACTGTGCAAAACCCTGGAGACTGTTGGTAGATGTGGCCCTGGATATTTTGACCCATGGACCAGCAATGGCTGACCCTCTGGCACCTTGGGGAAAATGCCTGGAAGCTGGCCTCCTGTATGTTCCTGGAATAACAGAAGAGTGGTCCCCAAAGATCACAGCAGTGTACCCCAAACAGCCAGAAGGTAAAAGCATCTTACAGGGGAGTTTTGTCATTGTGGCCAGTGCATGTAGTTCCCATAGCCCTACATATCAACCCATCTGTAACTCCTACAGGGAGGGGGTGAAAGTCTGGTATACTAGACCAGGACGAGATCCCATTCCTGCCACTGTCCTATCACAGGACCACTCTCTTCTATTCATCCTACCTGACAGACAGGATGTGCCTATGTTGGTGTCATTAAAACATGTATCTTATCACTCTTAAGGTTATTTTGTTCTGTAGTCTTGGTAGATTGGGCTCCCCCCATAGCCACAGCTGCTGCTTTCTGAATGTGCACAGAGCTCCCTACCAGTTCAGCTGCTGGCCTCCTGTGGAATGGGTAAGCTATGAACTTAATCTGAGCAGGCCTTTGAACCCAGCTGGATCCTCAGGATTGAGGACTGTTATGATTTTATTGTTATCTGTATCATAATTTCTAGTATTATATGTTATTAGTCTGGTTGCAGTGCTCCAGCTTTCTTGAACAGGGGCCATTGCAGAAGATTGGAGATGCATAGATTATAAGGCAAGAACTCTAGAGTGGTGGGCTGTGGAGTAAATGGCAGATTTTTCAGAATCTCCCTCCCAACCTTAGTCCATTTACATGCCAATGGATGTTTCAGAGTCTCCAGTTGATCCAGGGCAAGGATGGAGAGAAAACTGCCATTCTCTCCACCCTTCCATTCCTGGTACATAATTGGTCTGGTTCCAGTCAGTCACCACGGCTCCCCCGAGGGATTTCCTGCCAGAAGGGGCCGGCAGGGTGGCAGAGTGTGCACCATGCCTAGAGGGGATGGACAGAGCAAGGCCTGGACAGCAAATCTGAGCAAGCTGTAGGAAATAAAAACAGTCCTCCAACCTGCCATTTTCCTTGCCTTATTTTGGTTTCACCAGATCATAGGGGAATTTGTTTCAGGAGAGGAACCCCCTAACTCCTGGAGCCCAAGGGCAAGGGCTGGTGATTGAATCAGCCAATGGCCAATAATTTAATCAGTCATGACTATGCAATGAAGCTCTCACAAAACCACCTGAGAAGAGCTTATCGCTCTCTCAGAACCTGCTTCTCAGTTGTAGAGAACTTCTATGCTTGGGGAGCCTGACTGCCTCCACATGCTAATGAGTCAGTCCCCAAGCCCCACAGGGATAGAAGCTCCTTTATTTGCGACTTTGTCCTATGTATCCCTTCATCTAGCTGTTTACTTGTATTCTTTATGGTATCCTTTATTAAACTGGTAAACGTAAGCATTTTCCTGAGTTCTGTGAGCTTCTAGCAAAATAATTGAACCTGTTGGGGAGGTTGCTGGAACCTTCCATCTGTAGCCACTAGGTCACTGGTAACACCCTGGGGAATGGAGTGTGGGTGGAGGACAGTCTTGTAGGATGGAGCCCTTAACCTGGGGAATCTGGTGCTGTCTCTGGGCAGATAGCATCAAAATTGAGTTGAGTTCTCTGCACGCTGCTGCTGTTGGAGAAGAGCTTGCTGTTATGTGTGGGAAGACCCCTCCCATATACTTACACACATTGGAATCAGGTCTGGGAAACCGAATGGAGTTATACTACTATTACTGCTGCATATAATACTATTATTGTTGTATATGAAAGAACATACAGAAATTGTTAATAAGAAAAATCAAAGTATAAACTCAAATAAATGGCAAAAAACATGAAGGGAAAGACAAACCTGATGTAGATTTTGCATGCAGATACATTTTGTTGGTTCTCAGTGTAGGTGTGTTTTAATTCTAAAATAACACTACCCAGGGTTTTAGGCAAACATCGAATTAATTCCCAACATTTAGATATAACATTTAATACTGGGAAGAGAACCTTTTATTATAAATTTGAAAAACCCAGTTGCAAAACTGGGTTCATATTCCTGAACATCAAATAATATGCGTTATTCTATTAGAATACCTCTTTCTGAAATTAAGCCTTATTTCATCTGCTTAATAAAGTTATTAAGTCCTTGAAGATGTAATGCAATCATATTACCTGCTGACTCCTATATACACCAACATTTTGGATCTCCAGTTTGAAACAGCAGTCTGCAAGCTGAGATATACAATCTCTAGGGCTCACAAAGATTTGTCAATGTATACATGGGCATGGATGTTTTTAAAAGAATCAAATTTCAAATCTTGAACACACATACACTTTTTCTTCAATTTAGGTGCCTGAGAAGACATTTGGTGGAGGCAACCCGCCTGTTTTTCTTAGCAACCTTTCCTTTCACATCTCTCCACTCCTACCTCTCATTAATTTCAAATGTTATGTCCCATTGTGCCAGGATGTCAAAGCCTCTACATCAACAAACTATAGGGAGATTTCAAAGTATCTGTATTACCAATGTCTGCTATAGACAAAGTGGGACAAACCATGTATAGAGCTTCTGATCTTGGCCAATCTTAATAACTTGAAAATGGTTTTAGAAATGGTGACTAGTGATGGGATTTTCTGAATTTAAATATTATGTAGAGTGGAACTTCAGGAATAAGAAAAATCTTTTATCTAATTGCTTCTTACTCTCTCTAGTTATTGTCAAAAAATACATTGTTGCTAAGTAGAGATGCATGAAATCAAAGCAAAATATTGGAAATATATATTGATAAAATATATCTTTTCATCCAAGCAACAGATTCCTGGTAAGGCTCCATATCTTCATTGAGCTAGCCGCTCATCCATCCATCTTTGAACTGAAATTCAGAAGTCAAATGATTTTCTCAGAATGTATTTGTATTGAAATATTTTTCTTGGTAAAAAATTAGTCTGATGTAGCAAGTTTTTTGTCTAGGAGAAATGTTTTTGCCATTTAAGTTATAAGATAGACATTATTTTACAGATAAGTCAACCAAATCTGCAGATACCATAATCCAATACAAATATTTTTAAAGCATATGTTAATATAAAAGCACTTTATAAAAAAATATTATACTCAATATATGCATGAAATTTCTATTTTCCTAGTACTTTGACTAAAAGGATAATAGATATATTAGCTAATAATCATTTGATAATACTCAATAAAGTATTTTGGCTACCTCTAAATAACTAAGAAAGGGGCAATACATTCTTTTACAAACTTAGTAGATTCCAAATCAATTTGAAAAGAATAACTGAATTGCATATTGATAGATCATCAGAAATATGATGGCATAATATAATACAGCTTTTAGAATACAATTCAGGAGTTCAAAGGATCTGTAACATTACTATATCAATATCTATTCCATTTTTTGTCAATTTATTTATGTGAACATTTTTTCCTTCAAACTAGCTTCTAAAACAAAATAGAAATAGAAGTGATGCCACATTATATCCCATTAGTGGAAATATTCATCTATAGATATGCACACTAATTGAAAAATAAGATAATCTTTTACATTGCAAGATATATTAATCTCTAACGTTGCATTATCCTTAATAATTATAAATGTAAACAAGGCATAATTTTTTGTTATTATAACATACTTCAATAATAATCATAATGAATGTGCAATCCAGAATTTAACACTGAGCATATAATAAAATGAAATTTTTAAATGAATTAAATTTAAATACAGGTGTGTATTTTTTTGTAGAGAAGTATGATAGGGTGATCAATAAAACATTTTGAAATGTAAATATATAATAGGTAATTCTGAATGCAGGGAATGGAAGGGAGATGTAAATGTGAGGGGAAAGGGGAAGAATGACAAATTCACACTCTTGCTTGTTAATTTGTATTTTTAATGGATGATATTAGATATCAGATTGATATGGTGTTTCAATTCTAATGGATACATTTACAAGAGTTGTCTAATAGTTTTAGTTTTAAATGGCAACATTCCCATTATGCAGGAAGTTATACTCTTTCATACTTTTTAAACTTGAAATGAAAACTTCTTAAATCCCAAATTACAAATACATGAGGATGTGTATAATTTTTCAAAAACCTTCTTGGAAGTGAACCACGAACAGTACTAGATTACTTGTTTAGAGAAAACAGATTTGAAAGTTACATTGGCTACCAAATCTCATTCTTGATCAGATAGTAACAGATACTTTTAGTTGCCTGGCCTTGTCACACAAGAGTCTTAGAGGGTTCCTAATCTGGTCAAAAGTGAATTAGAAAATTAGGCAGGACTAAATTTTGGTGAAAGGTCCAACTGTGAAAGGCTGGGGAAGGAAGTGCTGATGGAAGTAGATACAGGCAATATGATAATATTGTAAGGTCAGATTATCATAAGTTTGAAAATCAGAGAATTTTAGATTAATTATAAGTAAAATATCTATTAATATTCTAAATTAGCCATAGCAAAGGAATGTTGAGAAGAAAAAACAGTAAAACTCATTTGAGTAGGGATATGATATTTGGAGTAAACAATATCCTAAGTGCTGGGTGAAATGTGGACTAAACAAATCTGATATTAAAGTATGGCAAAGGATACCATCATAATACTAAGATGTTAAGATGGGATTAATAATTTATAATTAACACTATTTTATTATTATTGTTAATAGCTAAATCATTAACAGTTTAGAGCATTAAGAGTAGACTTAATGGATAATATGTAATACAGTATTTTTAAAAATTCACAGGCTAATCTTTAAATACTGGTATTTAGTCAAACCCAGTATTAGCTCAAATTTCCTGCCTGCTATTGTAAGTCCTACAGCTTGCTATTCTGAATATTTACCTCCATTGACTCATTATAATACCCTGTTACCTTTTCCAATCAACCCTTGGTCAAAGGTATTACTAGTATTAATGTTTGTGATTTTTTAAAACTGTGGTACAGTTCGTGAAGTCTGACTCAAGAAGAATATATCTAAATCAGAAAACATTTTTCACTTAATCCATAAAATAGAAAATTTTAGATCTGTAGTTTTTTATAACTGAAAGATAAATTCAGGTCTCCTTGGCACAGAAATCATTTTATCAATGAAGCAGTTGAGCATTGTGTCTAGAACAAAAGAACACTGGATAGAAACTCTCCTAACTCTTCAACTATTGCCTTAACATAACCGTATATTTCTATTAATGTGAAGAAAATAAAAATAATGTCAAAGGGTGGCTCGGAGAAGTAAACTGGTTAATTTGCATAAAACAGAACAGTGTGTGGAACATAATTAGCTACTTGAGCTAATATTGTTGTGTAGAATAATGGTTAATTTTATCTCACCCTTAAATATTTCATTCCTTCTATGATTCAGATTTCTTTTATGTTGTTCCATCATCTTTAGGCTTTATATCTTTATAAAGATACAATTAATTAATTACATAAATGCTCAAAGCCTAAAATTATTTGCTCAATAACTTAAAAATACAATTATTCAAAATTGTTTCTGTACTATTAAGAGTTGAAAATACATGATATTAGCATGCACTGACCCTGTATTTCTGGCAATGATAATTATGTCTGAATAATCTAATGTTTTGAAATATAGCCATCATGCCATATGCCTAATAACATGCAGGATTGAAGTTAACCACTTTAATATGTAATAGTGAACTTCATATAATACATAATTTCTTTTTTTTCCTACTATAGAAAAATTTTCTAGTGCACAGTTGCTTTTAAGTGCAGTGCTACTAAAGATGGGAGGTTAGTAGACTGGGTAAGAGGGACTGTAGGAATTTATTAATCTCAAAGGGTGGGTGAATTTATAGTTGTAAAATACATCCAAACCAAATACATCCCTGAAAAACATGCACTCATACTGATTAAGAACTTGGGCCCTAAGGAAAAATGATTAATGCTGAGGCTAAATAAGAGTCTGGGGCTATGTTGTATATATTTGTTAGGAAAACAAAACAGTTGACGGTTAATAATTAACACTTAAATAAATTAATGAGATGTTTTTGAAAAACACCCAGATGAGAATTAAAATAAGAGAAATTTCCAATCTATGGGTTGGTGTACTCAACAAAAAACACCCATATCCTTGTAAACATTCAGAAAATTTCAATCTTCATCCAGATAGATCCTCACCTTCTTTCAATCTGTGGGGAAAAGGGACGGAGCAGCAGATAGTTTATGGGGAGAAATTGGTGTCATATCTATAATATCATTCTGTGGCCAGGAAATTACAATTACATTTTAACCTCTTCAGTATCTTATTGTCAGTTCCTATTCTATCCATATTTATTAATTATTCTCTGATGGAAAATAGTGATTTGCATTTGTTTATTAGCATTTCCTAGAACATCCCATGTAAGAAATAAAAATTTCCACAAGTAATTATTTATGTGGATTTTGTCCCACTATGCGCTCAGTTTGTGCTACATAAAACTAGAATATATCGTTTAACCATTTACATAATTGACATTTACAACAGTTGTTAAACATTCAGTTAGACTATTCACAGTGCAGTTTTGTCAGCCTGAAAACTATTGGACTCCAGGTGCTGCTTGTGGGAAATTATGTTTTCCATAAATCGTCCTTCAGCAGGAGCAGCTGTGTTTTGTCAAGAAGTTTCAAATCCATAACATTCAGTTCCTTCTTTCCTTCTCACATTCTACGTGCACTCACATTCAGAGGCCAAAACACATATCTGAGAAAGAAATTATTCAGGGAGATAGAGGGAGAAGAAAAAAGAGAGGGGTGGATGGGGAGAGGAAGAAGGACACGGAGAGCGAAAAGCACATTAGCTTGGGGTCGGCTCAGAGAATTTTCTCTTGACCTTTTCATAAACCTTTTGTAGACAAGAGAACTAATGACTGGTTATTTTTATCCTCATGAGGTATTATTGCATCATTTGGAAATTTTAAAGACTATGAGGTATTTTTTTAATTTGGAGCAAAATGATTCAGATCACTTCTTTAAACTTAATTCAATGAAATAATTGAATATTGTATTAAAATATAAGCAAGACCCTGAGAAATGTCATTTATCTTACTATGGCTATTACTAACCCAAGTCACATAATCCTAATCTTCAAGGTGAGACAATTTACACGTCTTCATGTTAAGCAAGTTTTTCTCTCTACTTCTGTTATGTTGGGAGCTGTTTATATTTAACATTTCTCTCTTTTATTTAGTTGCATCTTACACATAACAGCAAGTAAATACAGAATTTTTAAAAAATGGTTCCCAATCATTTTTTAAAAAAAATAGTTAATGTCTGAAAGGAGTTCTTCAGCTACCTGATTCACTCATTCAAGAAGAGAGGACACGGGAACTCCAGCAGCAAAGTTTATTGCCTGAAAGACAGAGCGGCGTCTCTAAAGGAGAGAGCAGCAGCAGCAAGGGGGGAGCTGCTTATAAAGGAAATTGAGCGGGAAGTTGGTCTCGTGACTTCTATGCATTACAAGGTTCAGGAAGAGGGGGTGCTGATTGGATGACTTAAAAACAAGTATGTCTAGTATATTTTCATTGGTTGAGTTCAGCTGGCAACAAGTTGCCAGTTGATGTAACATGTAAGGTAGGTAGGTACCTTTGAATCTCCTTTTATGGTAAAGGTATGTAGGTATGTTACCTTTGCCCCGTGTGGCCGGTCGTTGCTAGGGTAACTATCTAGGGTGAGGGTCACTGGAACAATGGGTGGTTTTTCCAGTGACTGGCACACCGTTTTCCTAGAACTAAGTCGGGGGTGAGGCCTTGGGGCGGTTCAAGGCTGGGGTGCAACTGCTGCAGGTGATAAGGGGGGGCCTACTCTGCCCGGAGGCAGTTCAAGGTTCCAACATTCCCACATTTTTGTTTTATTTTCTATGCGGGGTGTAGGGGATGGGGTAGAAGTGTTGGATCATCTGGCTGCTTCGTGCGGGAAAAGGGGTGAAGTGGCGATGGAAAGGGCAGTTTCAGGGGCAGCAGTGAAGTATGGTTGACGGCTCGAGCTTCTGTTAGCACTGTGTTGTCTGCAGGCAGGATTCTTCTTCTGTTGGGAGGTGATGGTATTCCTGCATGATTAACTGGTTGATAGTTTGGTTAGTGAATTTTGAAATTTGAGTTTGAATGAGGTTTCTTAGGAGATTAATTAAACAGGGAGTGAAGAGTTGGAGAGGGCAGAAAATGATGAGAGGCATGAAGAGAGGAAGTAGGATGTCTCTCAGAGTGGAAGAGAAGGGCCACCAGTAAGGGCTTTTGTCTCTCTTTGCTAAAAGTTCTTCTGATAACTCCCTAAGTTTGTGAATGTTTTCTTCGACTATGCCTGAGTCATTGATGTAATAATAGCATTGTTCTTGCAGGAAGAGGCAGGTACCTCCTTTTTCGGCTGTGAGGAGGTCTAGGACTCTGCGATTTTGCAAGGCCACTTGTGGTACTGAGGTTACTTGTCTCTGAAGTGATGCTGATGAATGTGCAGTTGAGTCTAGGGCTGTTTGGAGCTTTGTGCTCAGATTTTCGATGCTCCATAGGGAGTGTCCTAGAGCTCCTCCACTAGAGTGGAGGCTGATAGGGACAAGCCAACTAAAATTGGGAGGAAGGCTGCCCGTTTTTTGCGGTGCTGTGGCAGTAGCCACTCCATTTCTGCTTGACTGTATAGGGTTAACTGGGGGACTACAGTGACTATGAGACAGGGAACAGAGTTGTTTGGGAAGATGCGGTGGTCAAGGAGCCGTTGCACTAGAAGAATTCTCCCTGCTTGGAGTACGATGTTTGAGAGTATGTGATGCTACATGTGCAATTCTGATGGTTACGGGAAGCTCGTGGTGAAAGAAGACACAGCCGGGTGGTGGTTATATTTTCTTCAGTAGTTTCCCAAAGTGGGATGCTGGTGATTCGAGAGATGGGGGTTTCTGTGGGGGTGCTGCTAGGAGTATATGTGGATATGTTGAGGGGTACTGCTGCTAGAAGAGGTCGTGCGAGGGATGCACAAAGGAAGCAGTTGTGAGGGTTAAGGTTTGGCAATGTTATGTTTAGAAGAATGACTCCTTTTTGTATGACGTGTAGCCAGGAGAAGGGGGAAGTAGCAGGGCGCTTGTCTCTGGGGAGCTTCTCTAGAGGGGGTTCGTTGATTTCAGTGGTAAGAATCTGCTCAGACTGTTGAATGTTCTGAGAAATTGGGTATGCTGGTGAGAGATGGATACATACTCGCGAGAGATGGAGAACTGACCTGATGGGCAGCTATGCCAGCAATCTGAATAGAATGTTCCTGTCTCACCTTTTGCCCATCAGTCATTCCATGGGTCTGAGATGAATAAAGCATATACAGGCTCAGCGGTTCGGTCGGCTCTAAGGATATCTTGATTGCTTTCGGGAGTATGTATTCTACAAGACCAATAGGGGCATCCTCCATACTCTGGGCATTTTCTGCAGTAAGAGTGCACCTGATCATAAGTGAGGCACAGATGGGGATCAGAGTCAGAGAGATCCCCCTCTGCAAGTTGTGATTTGCGGAGGTTAAGCCAGATGGGGTTTTGGCATCCTTTTATATTGCAGTTAGCAGTGGAGACGAGTTGAGTTATTTTGACATTATTATCTTGAGTGTATGTTTCTCTAACTTTAAACTGCCAGATGTAGGTGAGATGCATGGGGGAAATAAGGTTTAGGCAAAGGATAAGGGCAAAGGGAGGTAACTGTGAGCTTGTGGGGATAAAGTGGGGGAGGAAGATCAGGAGGGGAAGGACAGGCTGGAAGAAGAGAGTCAATTGCATGGCTTTAACTTGTATCTTTGCTGATCAGTGGAAGGTTAGGCTTGTTTACTTTCTTGAGGCGCAGGGTGAGAGGCTTTATCTGCTCCACCAGGAGTCTGTAGGAGGTAGAGGAGAGGGGGTATATGGTTTAATGCATGAGTGGTGTATCCAGTAAGGAATGTTAGTCAGTTTGGCTGCGGTGGGGGTTGTAAGCACAACTCGGTGTGGGCCTTAGCACTTGGGAGTTCGAGGGTTGTGCTTGGCATGGGGAGGGGAGAAAAGAACTAGATCTCCTGACTGGTAGGGACTAGAGGTGTTTGTCTCTGCAGGGGCTGGGGTGGTCTGGTTGGCGGTTGTCCATATTAGGGAGCATATGTACTGCAGGAGGGGAGTGAATAAGTGTGAGGGGAGTGTTGGTGGCTGAGGGCTTATTCCCCGGGGAATAAAAGGCCAGCCGTACTTGAGCTCAAAAGGAGATAGGTTGGTGGGTTTCTTTGGTAGTCCTTGACTCCTGAGGAGAGCGAGGGGTAGAAGCTTGACCCAGTCTAGGTGAAGCTCTAGGGATAGTTTGGTAAGGGTATTCTTTAGAGTCCTATTGGTTCTCTCTACCTTCCCTGAGGACTGTGGGTGATAAGGGATATGGAATCACCAAGGGATAGAGAGTGTTTTGGTTATGGCCTGTGTTACTGCAGAAGTAAACTCAGGCCCGCTGTCTGACTGCAGGGAAGTGGGGAGCCCAAATCTGGGAATGATGTGGGTAAGGATGATATCAGCTACTGTAGAGGCCCTTTTGTTACTTGTTGGAAAGGCTTCTACCCACCCACTGAAAGTGTCTACTAAGACAAAGAGGTACTTATGTTTCTTTACCGGTGGCATGCAGGTAAAATCTATTTGCCAGTCTGCTCCTGGAAGGTATCCGCGCGCTTGGTGACTAGGGAATATCGGGCGGTTGGAGGAAATGTGTTTTAGAAGGGCTAGATCACTAGAGGACAGTGAATAGAAAGGTTTAAGAAACTGCAATTGCTTGGCTATTGGCATGGAAAATTGTATTTAGCTAAGTAAGGAGGTCAGTTATGGAGGGGGAAGGGGCGAGAGGCCGAGGTTGTAGTGGGCCGACAAATGATGTCATAGCTGCCTCTTTGGCAGCTGCGTCTGCCTTATTGTTTCCGTTGGACACAAAAGATTGGTCTGTTTGGTGGGACTTGCAGTGCATGAGGCCAACTGCTATTGGGAAGCGCGAGGCTTCTAAAAGGGTGGTTATAAGCTTTCCATTAGTGACTGACGTCCCTTTAGTAGTGAGAAATCCTCTTTCTTCCCAAATAGCTGCATGAGAGAGTAGGATATGGAAGGCGTATTTGGAGTCTGTGTAAATTGTAAGGGTCTCCCCTTGTGCTAAAGTGAGAGCACGGATAAGAGCTATAAGCTCTGCTTGTTGATTCATGGTGTGCAGGGGTAGGGGGGCCGCCTCTATGACCTCAGTGGAGGAAACTATGGCACACCCTGCCCTCCGGACACCGTCTGTAGTGACAAAAGAGCTACCGTCAGTGAACCACACATGACAGGCGTGCTGGAGGCCCCTCATGGAGGTTGGCTGGGCGAGGGAGCAGATCTTCCAGGGTTTGAACGCAACTGTGCTCAGGACCTGAATCTGCCGGGTGCTAGTTGGACACGGGAGTAAGGAAGCTATATGGTTAGGAGGGCATACAGCAAAAGAGACAGAAGGATCTTCTAGGAAGGAGACTCGCAGAGGGTGAGGATTCGGCTAGCGGGGAGAGTTCTTAGACTTGTGTATGTTAGTAATTCTGACAGGCGATGTGGTGAGAAAACAGTGGTCGAGGCACCAAAGGTAAGTTTTTGGGCCTCTTGATGAAGGAGGGCAGCGGCTGATAAGGCACAGAGGCATGGTGCCCACCCTCGGGTTGTGTTGTCTAGTTGTTTTGACAGATAAGCTATAGGAGCCAGAGAGGTTGGAGTGGCTTGGCATAGGGCTCTAAGAGCGAATCCATGAGTCTCATTGACATAAAAGAAAGGGCTTAGTAAGGTTAGGTAGGTGTAAAGCAGGTGCTTGTAGCAGAGCTTGCCACAGGGAGGAGAAGGGGCGGCTGATGGGCTGCTGGAGAGGTTTGCAGATGGAGCCCTTGGCTGCCATGTAGAGGGAGGCAGCGAATAGGGAGAAGTTGGAGACCCAGCTGTGAAGAAAGTTGGCTAAACCCAGAAAGGAAAGAATATTTTTTTGGTAGAGGGGACTGGAATGTCCTGAAGCAATTTTTTCCTGCATAATGTGATGGCCTTTCATCCAAGATAGGACACTTGTGAGGTGGACAGCTGTACTTTTTCTGGGGAGACTCGATAGCCGCAGTCAGAGAGGTGATTTAGGAGGGTGATGGTGTCTTGTCGGGAGAGGGTTAAGGAAGGACTGCAGAGAAGCAGATCATCTACATACCGTAGTGGAGTGGAGTGGGGGAGCGGAAGGTTCTGAAGGTCTCGTGCAAGGGCTTGTCCAAATATATGGGGGCTGTCTCTAAACCCCTGGGGAAGGACAGTCCCAGTCAGTTGAGTGGAGAAGCGGGATTTAGGGTCTGTCCAGGTAAAAGTGAATAAATTCTGGGAGTTACGATGGAGGGTAATAGTAAAGAAAGCATCTTTTAGATCAATTACAGTGGGTAGCGGAGGATGGTACAGAGGAGAGTAAGGTGTACGGGTTAGGGACTGGATGGATGGGAATCACTGCCTCGTTTATGAGGCGGAGGTCTTGTACTAGCCTAAACGTCCTGTTGGGATTTTTTTACTGCTAATATAGGGGTGTTGTACGGGGAGTGCGTGGGGATCAGGAATTCTTCTCTAGTAGGGGGTGTATAATGGGCTGGAGGCCAAGTTGGCTGCAAAGCAGTAGAGGGTATTGGGTCTGTGATGGAAACGAGTGGGGGTCCTTGAGGAGAATTTGCACTGGGGGACACTTGGCTACTGAGGGGTTAGTGGTGTCCCACACTGCTGGATTCACTAGGGTTGGGGACAGAGGTGGGATGGGTATGTGGGTAGGTTCACTTTGTAGACATAAGAGGAGATGGACTGCAGGCGAGTCTGAGTTAAGCCGTTGTGCTGGACAGCAGGAGATTGAAGCTCCTAGTTTGTGTAAGATGTCTCTGCCTATAAGAGGCGTGGGACACTGGGGAACCATGACGAATGAGTGTGTAAAAACTGTGCCAGCGATGGAGCAGATGAGCGGGGCAGTAGAAAAGGGCTCATAGGGAGTGCCACAGACTCCCACTATGGAAATACGAGAGCGAAAAACAGGTCCGTTGTATGAGCACAGGACAGAGTAAGTGGCTCCAGTGTCAAGGAGAAACGAGAGGGTTGTCCCCGCGACTATGACTGTGACCCTGGGCTCCTTGTTGGTGATCATGGCAGTGGTTCGAGAGATTCCTAGGCTCTGCTAGTCCTCCTCTACTAGACCATAGAGGGACGCTGGAGATGGGACCAGGGCTGGAGCAGCCTGCTGCGGGCATCACTGGGCTCGCAGGCAGTCATCAGTCCTCCAATGTCCCGGGAGGTGGCAAATAGGGCAGGGCCCTGGGGGCTCTCTTGGGTTGGGGCATGCTCGTGCCCAGTGACCAGCTTGTCCACACTTAAAGCATGATCCCGGCGGAGTTTTCTTCTCGGGCCCTTGGGGTCTGACAGTCTGGTGGGGGGAGGCTTTAGCAAGCATTTGCTGCTTTAGCTGGTACCCGTGTTTCAGCGCCCCTTCGTCTCTCCCATTATACACCTAAAGGCCACTGTTAAAACTTCTGCTTGTGGTGTGAGAGGTCCTCGCTCGAGCTTTTTTAGTTTGACTCTTACATCTGGGAAACTTCGGGCGAAAAAGTATGTCATAAGGAGTTGTCACCCATCAGGAGTCTCAGGGTCTGGGTTTGTGTACTGTAAGAGGGCTGTGTGAGTCTGTCTAGAAAGGCTGAGGGATTCTCATCTTTACCTTGGAGGGCACTGTGTAGTTTTTCACAGTTAATGGCCTTGTTGGCTGCCTTTCAAAGGCCTGCAACAAGGCATGTAGTAAACTGATCTCTACAAATAATATCACGGGGGTGGTTATAATCCTGTTCTGGGTCTCTATCTGGCACTGCTTCTGGTCCTGTAGGGTGTGTGGGATTAGTAAGGTGCATGTCATCTGCATGAGCTTGGGCTTGTTCCCAAACTCGTCTGCACTCTTCGGGCAGGAGGGTGCTTGTCATGACATGGAGGTCATGGAAAGTAAGGTTATAAGACTGTGTTAAGTGCTGAAATTCTTTGGTGTAGGTGGTAGGGTTGGAGGTGTAGGAGCCAAGGCGTTTTTCAATTTGTGAGAGGTCAGGAAGGGAAAAGTGAACGTGTACCCTAATGACACCTTCAGCTCCTGCTACTTCTCTTGGTGGGGCTAAGAGGTGAGCTTTCGCGCATCTGCGAGGGGTGGGCAGACTGGGTGGCAAGGACTGAAAAGGGGTCAGGGTGGGGAGAAAGCGGTGATACAGGGGCTGTGGAAGGAGAAGAAGGGGGGGTTGGAGGGGTGGAGGCAGGTGGCGCACTTGGGGCAGTTGAGCTTTGGCCTGCTGTGCAATAAGGGGGATTCATCTGCAGGGTCTGGGTCTAGGGAAGAGGAGGGAGCTGAGTTTGGGGAAGAAGAGGAAGTGTTTGGAGAGCTCGAAAGGACGGCAAGGACATGTATGGGGTGGCAAGAGCTACATAGAGAAGGCTTGTTTTGAAGATAGAAGAAAGCTTGAACATAGGGAATTTCCTTCCATTTGCCCGAACGCTCACAGAAGTTGTGGAGGTCTCGAAGGACCTTATGATCTAAGGATCCATTTTGGGGCTAGACTCTTGTATTGTATAAAGGGTATTGGGACCAAATCTGGCTGCAGAGCTGAATTAACTTGGAGGGTTTTAGATCTGGGTGTAGGTGTAGAGTCTTAAAGTTGTCAATTAGACACCTGAGAGGCAAATCAGCAGGTATAGACGGCGATGCGCCCATTGTGACCCGAGGCAAAGCCTGTAGAGGATGGGGTGCATTGTAACTGCTCAGGCGTCCCTGAGGGCTACCGAGACCCAAAGTGGATAACTCTGTGAGTGGAGAGATCGTCACCCGGTCTGCTCAAGAGTGAGCTCACTGGTCAGGGCTTAGCGCTAAGACTTTCGTGAGAGGCCCCAGGCCTCGAGACAGAGACAGAGCCTGACCGGAGGTAGAGGGAGGGAGAGTCACAGTGGGTTTTCTGCCGGCTACAGACTGCGCTGCTTTCTGTTGTCGGGCTGAGAGGGGGAAAGAGAAGTCACTTGATGGGGGAGGGTGACTCACCGCTCCTTCGGCGCGGGTGGTGGATGCTGGAAGTGGCGTTCGGGGAGATGGAGGGCCCTGCAGAGGTCCCGTGTCTCTGAAGGAGGTCGGGTGCTGGGGGCTGCAGGGCAGCTCAGACTCCCGGGGGAAGAGCAGGCTCCTGGGGGCCCCAATCCGAGTCACAGCACCAATGAAAGGGGGGTTCTTCAGCTACCCGATTCACTCATTCACGAAGAGAGGACACGAGATCTCCAGCAGCGAAGTTTATTGCCTGAAAGACAGAACGGCGTCTCTAAAGGAGGGAGCAGCAGGGGCAGCAAGGGGGAAGCTGCTTATAAAGGAAATTGGGCAGGAAGTTGGTCTCCTGACTTCTATGCATTACAGGTTCAGGAAGAGGGGGTGCTGATTGGATGGCTTAAAAACAAGTATGTCTAGTATATTTTCATTGGTTGAGTTCAGCTGGCAACAAGTTGCTGGCTGATGTAACATGTAAGGTATGTAGGTAAAGTATGTAGGTACCTTTGAATCTCCTTTTATGGTAAAGGTATGTAGATATGTTACCTTTGCCCCTTGTGGCCGGTCGTTGCTAGGGTAACTATCTAGGGTGAGGGTCACTGGAACAATGGGTGGTTTTTCCAGTAACTGGAACACAGTTTTCTTAGAACTAGGTCGGGGGTGAGGCCTTGGGGCGGTTCAAGGCTGGGGTGCAGCTGCTGCAGGTGATAAGGGTGGGGGGCCCACTCTGCCCGGAGGCAGTTCAAGGTTCTAACAAAGTCCATCTAGTTAAAGAAGATAGAATGAAGACATATAAACCCTCTAAAACAGGGTTTAAAAAATTGATTTAAATCACAAAGCACCTAAAAGTACAGAATGAACAGAAGAGGAAATATCAAAATAATTTTAGGAGCTATAGACAGATTTATGAATGATAACTCAACATACCTGAGGAAGCCGAATCCTAAAGCTCAATTCTAAAGCCATGGTGCTAACTGTAAAGTAACCCCGTTTTCACTATAAAGACTTAAAATCTCAGGGATTGTTAGCATCTGGTATCTCTCAGAAAGGTGGGGTCGGGGGGGCCAGGGTGAGGGGAGGGAATGAGGCTAAATTAAATCAGGATAGTTTGAAAGTTTATTTTAGAGCTAGTTAGACTCCTAAAGACTCTCCTCTTCTCTTCCTTCCCAGGTAATTTCTCTTCCTTTGTGCTATCGGAAGTCTGAAGTTTTATTCTCTATAGAGAGTCAAGTATTTTCTATCCATGTAAGTGTTGCATATGTAAGAAAAGAACAAGATGCTGTACAAAATGACACAGAAGACAGAAAAGAGCTCTGAGAAATTAATAAATTTATAGTATAAATGAAAGGAAGAAAGATAAAATTGAAGAATCCTCTGGAAAAGAAGGCAAAGTAAATGGAAAATTAGGAAAGTAAGGCTAAAAGTTTTAAAGAACTATTTCAGATGTTCAAAATACAAATAACAAGAGTTCCAGAAATAAAGATTAAAATAGAAGAGAGAAAAATATGAAATGAAACAAGTAATGTTAAAATAACATAAGAACTGAAAGAAAAGTATCTCCAGATTGTATAGGATCAATGATTGCTCAGCAAAATAAATGGGAAAAAATCAAAGTCAATACTTATCATCCTGAAATTATAAAGCATATAGAATAAAGAAAATCTAAAAGCTTTCAGAAAAAATATTAATATAAAGAATCTGTGGGGAGAATTACATGAGACTTTCAATAGCAACACAAGAAACTAAAATAAAAGTCTTAAAAACTCTGAGGGAAAAAATATATATAAAAATATATATAAAATATAAAAAAAGATATAAAGGTGAAATAAGGACATTTCAGTCGGCAAAATACACCCAGATTTACTGTGTGATTTTTCTCAGGCCCTGAGAAAAATTTTAAACATAAATTGTTTAGGTTTAAGTTTTGTTTACCTAACAACCTTCTTAAAATGCAGAGAAAATGAGTCAAATACTTATATAAAACAGTTTCTACCTGTAAGTGTTTAAAGTCAACAATCAACTATCAATATAAATTTCAGAATTATCATTATAAGACAGAAAAAAACTGATTCAGGTGAAAGAAATTGATGTCGATAACATAATCAAAACATAAACAATGTGGGCAAAATATTGACAATGAAATTGTGAGAATTTTCCCTGAAATTAAGAAAGAATTGAATTTTCTGATATTGAAAATACCCACCTTAATTTAGGAAAAACTTATTGAAAGTGATCTGGACTAAGACAAATCATTGAATTCCAAGTATAAAGAACTTCTCAAACATTTAGATAGACAAATAAGAAAGTCATACCTCAGTGTTCTCCAGACCCATGATAATCCACAGTAAGTCCCTGAGGACAATGGAACAATGACTGTCAAATTATGAAGACCCAAGAAAGGTGTGCCCATCCAAAGGTATTAAACTGTAGAGGAATCAGGAAGAACATAAAAGTATTTTTGGATATAACTACTAGGAAAATCCAGGTAACTCAAAATAAAAATGATAAGCCATGATAAATGAACAGTGATCAGTATTGAAATGGTTCATAAATAAAATGTTATAGATAATACATATATGTCATAATAACAACAGATAAAAATTGTGAGGTAAAGTGAAAATAGCAGAAAATGGAATTCTATTAATTTTCTCAACTTGGTAAACTGACAGATATTGACTAATTGAAAAATCAAGAAATTAAAGTGTAAGTAGCCATATACTGGCAGAGAAAGAATATTGGAGAAAACTAACGATGAAATCAAGCAGGCTAAGTGGAGAGGGAGTATAGAAAAAAGTAAAAATGAGCTGTTCTTCTTATCTTTCATAACATACAAATAGAGGTTCTATAAATTTGCTAAAATCAAAAGAAATGTGTGTAAGTATGTTACCTATAGCCACACAAATATCTGCATAGATAAAAATAAATACTGCAAAAACTAATACAGTCAAAATTTATTTACATAGCTATTCACCTCTATCTTTTATCTACATTGGTAGATAAATATTTACTTGGAGAAAAAAACAAAACTTTTAACATGTTATTCTGAGGAGAGAAAATGGAGATTGAATAATTTAAATTTTTGTTTCATACTTTTTTGTACCATTGGAACTTTTGTAAATTAATGCATTTCTTAGTTTAAAAAGTGGCAATAAATGTTTTTGCTGGGAAGCTCTGCTGCATTTGTTAGTTTCAGGTTAACAACGTGACAAAAGAAAACTAAAATGATATCAAACAAAATAAATAATGGATGAACAAGTTAATTTTTTATCTCTTGAGTACTTCAATCCAGTCCTTCTCATCCACAACCTAGGCTCATTCTAGCTTAATATTTCAAAATTTTTTTTTCAAACTGGGTCACATGTCCAAATTCCAGAGGAGGAAAGGGATAAATAAGGAATGATCATTCCTGTTTAAAGATAATTTCCAGAATACTATATGAAAAGATCTTCTTACTTCTTACAGGTCAAAACTTAATAGCCATTAAATGCAAGGGAGGCTAGGAAATATAATCATTACCTGGATACTTTGCTCCCCTAAGCATATATTTTTTTGACTTCCTAAGGAAAAAGGATGATATTGGAGTACAAAGTTAGCCATCTTTACCTACAGCCTTATATTTTTTTTTATGGATTTACAGACTTCACAGTATTCTGCTTACACAATAAAATGCATAAAAATGCTATAATGCATTGGTCAATGAAAAAGAAAAAGCATTAACTATTTCTATGCTGTATTTAATGACATGTAAAACCTGTCTGCAAATGGACAATGGCTGAAATGTAAACATGGAGAAAGTAAAACACTATAATGGCTAGGGTTATGAGGTTGTGATTTTTTCCTTTCTTTTCTTTCATTTAGTGTTCTATAGTAAAATTCATTTGACATTTGACCAGGAGCAGTTAAACCAAGAAAGAAGGGATCTTGAAATTCTATACTGTGACCTTGGCAACTTATCAAATAAGTCTTTCAAGGGCAGTGATCATTAGCACACTTGGACAATTGAGGGTCCCCAAATAAGCCAAAGAAAAGATATTATACATTGCTCACTCTATTTTATTGTGTTCTTTTAAATTTTGTCCTGCAGTTGCAAGCAGTTGATTTTAGTTCAAGTGGGAGTTCAGGAGGCATTATTCAAACCATTTTAGTTCTGAAAAGCTTGTTGATAAATTATTTATTTGCTAATATCAGTAAACAGGTATTAGAGGGCTTTCCATCTTTATAAAACCAATATATTTCTTCTATGTTCCTGGCTTGAAAAGAAATTTCTGTCTTAAAGGATCCCTCAAATCTGCCTTTCCTGTCATCTTAGTATGAAAGATATTGCCTTTTTTCACCAATATCTGACCCCCATCACCTTCCAGGATAGGAGAGAATATACATTCCCTTTCTCTGAAGTGGGACATTGTTACATAACTAATTCTGGCCAATGGTCTATAGGTGGAAGCCATGGCCTCACTTCCTGACTAGAAAACTTAGCCAGAGACACTGTAGTCTTATTCCCCCTGTGTGGGTGAAAACAAAAAGACTATTCCCGAGGTGCCTCTGATGAGCAGAGCCCTAGAAGCCCTGTTGGATATATGTACCAAGTGAGAAATAAACTTTTTTGTATTTAGCCACTGAGAATATTGTTAAATATGTCAACAGCAACACCCACTCTGTCCTTATATAAGAGTCTTAATATATAAATCAATAACTATGTTGAAGTTGATGTTTGTAATGCCTGAAGGAACTATGTTGGCTTTCCTGCACATTAAATTCCAAGTTTCCTATAGAAATTGCTAAATCAGAGTTGTGTTTTGCCTTTTCCTTTCCCCCCAAAGGAGGAACTGCAGAGCTGGAATTTTAAATAGATGTATGATTCCTTTTGTTGTAAAACCCTGAACTCCACTTTCATTAAAATTCAGATTATTTTCTCGGTACAAAATTTTATGTTAAAACAGAAAATGTCAACAATGATTTGCATTTTTAATCTTAGTTTTTTTTTTACATGCTTGAATTTTAGAAACATGGAGTTGTAAAGGTCATTTCTAGCTATAAACAACTATATTTTTATATGTATTTGTATAAGTGTATACATGTTTTTTGTATATAATTTAGATCTTACTAAACAATGTAATAAATTACACCAGATTTTAGGTGTTTGATTTGTGAGTTCTGACAATTATATAACTGTGGGATCACCATCCAAAACAAGATAGGAACATTTCATCATTACAGAATATTCCCTTTTGACCTTTCTAGTCAATCTCCCTCCCTCATTCTCCAGGAAACCACTTTCTAATTCCTAATGTGATAGATTAATTTTGCCTGTTCTTAAATTTCATATAAATGGAAACATACCGAGCTCTTCTGCCCCGATTCCTGTACTTAACATATTGTTTTTCCAATGCACCATATTTTTATATTTATTTCATTTATTTTAATTGCTGAATAGTATTCTACTGTATGGATATTCCATAGTTTGTTTAACCTTTTTCTTGTTGATGGATATTTGGGATTACTTCCAGTTTTTAACTATTATCGATAAGGTCTCCATAAAATTGTCGTACAAGTCTTTTTGGCAAAATATCATTTCACATATCTTAAATACTTATCTAGAGAGAAATTGCTGGATTGTAGGGTAGAGATATATTTAACTGCAAATAGTTCTACAAAGTGATTGCAACATTGTCATACCTGATGCAGTTTGAATTGTGTACCTCCACAGTTCTTATGTTGAGTCCTAATCCCTGTTACCTCAGAATATGACTTTTAGGAATAGGTGACGGCAGGTATAATTAGTAAGTTAAAATGACATCATGAGGGTAGGCCCCAATCCAGTATGACTGGCATCTCTCTGTTGCTTTATTTTGCATGTTTTCAGTGACTAAAGATGTTGACCATCTTTTCATACATTTACTGGCCATTCACTTACCTTATGTGAAGTGTCTTCAGATCTTTTGCCAATTTACTGGGTTATCCAACCTTTTTTTTTGGTAGGATTACCTATACATTCTGTATATAAGTACTTTTTGCAGTTTATGTATTCTGAATGTATTCCACTGTGTGTGGATTATCCTTTAAGTTGTCTTTTGGTAAGAAAATGTTCAAATGTTGATGAAATGCAATTTATCATTTTTTTGTTTAGTGTTTCTGTTTTTTATATCCTGTTCAATAATTTTTACCTATTAAATACATCAAAATAAACCTACATTTTCCTAATATTAAATCCCACCTTTTGCATGACTGGGATGTAAGTTACATCAGGCCTCTGCCAGGCCAAAAAAAAATTTCAATAAAGGTTAATGTTATGACATGTCAGAAATTTAAAATATAGGATATATTTTTTTATTTCTTGTGAAATAACTATGATCAATTTACCTGATGCTATTTTTTTT